>CAUYLG010020212.1:0-17052 GCA_963573385.1 Cacajao melanocephalus | reverse complement strand
GAAATATGGAGCATCACACACGGGGGGTAGAGGGGTCGGGTAGGGGAGGGACGCTAGGGGGAGGGTGGGGAGGGATAACATAGGGAGAAATGCCAGATATAGATGAAGGGGGAATAGAGGCAGCAAACCACCTGGTTATGTATGCATCTATGCAACAACCATGCATGACCTGTACATGTACCCTAGAACCTAGAGTAAAATAAATAAAATAAAATAAAATAAAATAAAATAAAGGAAATACTCATCAGAAGTAGCTATGACTTTGACCCATCCATTTTCAATAAAAAAGAAAATTCTCTGAACAGGCAAGACACAACAGTGAAAACATTCTCCTAACTATTTTCAGAACACAGACATTAGCTGAAAACTGCTAGGCAATGAGTGTTATACAATGCTTTATTTAAAAAAAAATGGGGCCTTAGATATGTGTAAAATTCATGCTTTTTTTTTTTTCAGTTAGATATGGGAGAAGCAGTCCATGTGAATAAAACATTCTGCTGAAAATACCCTTAGCAAAATTGGTCATTGAGTAAGTATTACCAATATAGCCAAGAGAAGAGAAGAGAAGTAAGATTCCAAGATGCCACTGTATTCGAATTTTACGAAATATATTTCATGAGAGGCTAAATGGTTACAGGCTCATTTCACAGAAGATAAACTCAGATTCAGAAAAGTAAATTAATTAATTTAACAAGTCATCAGGCTTTGTGCTAGAAAATAGGTAGTCATAGTTTAATCTGTGAAGCTATATTTGTCCATAAGGAGTCTGCATTGTAGTGGAGAAGACAGACTACTTCCATAGTTGCCAAGATTAGCATATAGGCAAAATGCAAAAAGCATATAGAAGTGGAACAAGTAGATCTGAGTAGCTTGTCTAGGAAGGGTTCAAAGAGAAGGATGACCTCTGAGATAATTTTTAAAATATAAATAAAAGTTTGCTAGATGAAGTGAAATCACAATATCAGATAATTCTAGGAAGCTACAAATAGCAGATGTGGGGTAGAGAAAAGGTAATTAGTCAGAGGAAGTGGACAGATGTTTGGAGAAAATCCTCCATAAACCTTGCACATTTCTTCATATCTAGACCTTAACAGGCAATTTGTTCAGATTTATTTATATTCTGCAGTATTAAAGGGTAATATCTCCCTTCCCAAAGACATTACGGTATAGTACAGACAAAGAATACTCCCTATCCTCCCTGGAGAAGATTTGCTTACATTCCTATTCAGACAATATTTCTCTCCAGAAGGAAGAATGATCAGGTTTTTTTTTTTTTTAATTTTTAATTTATTTTGCAGCCTCTTTGTAAGATTAGGAGAAAAAAAAAAAAGAAAGAAAGAAACAAAGATTAAGAGTTTGCTGAGATCATGACTCCTCAGCTGTGACAGACACACTGTATGTACAACATCTGCCAATTCCCACCTCCTTATCAACCCAATGAGACTTGAGGGGAAAGGAGAATTGGATTGAGCAAAAAGCTCGTGCTGTCTCCTGTGCTATGTCTAATAAAATTTTTAAATTCATTTGAGCTCATTGTCTCCTTACCAGCCTGATCTAAGGAAGTGTGATGAGTCAGATTATCAGTTACCATCATGCTGCTGCTTAGAAACTACTTGACTACTTGACTGACAATAGGTAAGGATCAGGGATAGACAGGAGAGAAGATAAGGGGCTACTACATGTTAAACCAAACATCAGTGCACCTCTTACACCAAGGCCAAATCAAAGTTGGCTTTTACTTATGCATGCATATAGTTAGGTAGAATCCTGCACTTACTATAGGTATCATTCAGTTTAAAATTTGTTAGCCAAAAAATAGAATTCTGTATTATCTTTATGTTTAAGTGGCCTATAGAACTGCTTGGACTTGCCAGGAAATGGGCTAACATTGTCAGATCTTTGTTAATAAAATGCAATCTTACAATTACATTGCTTTACAAACAAGTTGAGTGGAGACTTCAAGATCTTTCAAAAATGTATTACCTGGAGTTAGGAAAAGAACAAGATATTTTTCTGGTTTCACTGTATACTAATAAATCAATTACAGTTTTGAAATTTTAACACACAATATGCCTCTTCTAAAATTTGATGTTGAATTCCTTTGTTTCAAATTATATTTAAGAAAAAGTATCCATTTTTCATTCAAAACACATATAGAATACAATAATGACCTCATTCTGCTGAATAATTGTTAAAATGTGAGGTTGATTGTCAGAATTGTTTTGTTTTATTCTAAGATGACTTACTGGAAATTGTATAAACTCTATTAGACCAATTTTATATTTTAAAAAATGTAATTGGGACATATAAGTCTGTTGCCATATTTGACTTTATTAAATCAGCCTGAAGGTATGCTGGTTATTTATAGTACTAAGTTTGAATTTGTGCAATTCTGGAGCAAACATTGTTTAATCTTCAAATATTTATGAATGTGTTAGTAACATAATAACACCCACAACCCTGAATTTAAGAGTTTATGATTACTCATTTTGCTCACTATTTAAAATATAGAATAACCTCAGTTAGCTAAGATTTTTAAATCTGTAATAGTTTGTATAAAAATATTAATAGAATCCAGGTGCAACACCATGAAAGAAATAGAATGTGTTGAGCATAGAGTAGATAGACACAAATTCAGAGAGAACCTCCTGTTTCTCTATTCAACATATTTTGTCAGCATATGACTTGATTTAGTATGGTCTCTTCTTTTCTTCTCTAATATAATACTTTAAACAAGCAAGAACTCTCAGAATAACCATATATCCAGATGATATTTGTTCCTTCTTGGTCCAGATTTATGATATCTCACTTATCTGGAGGTCAGACTTCTGGTATCCTTAACCTAAATCTTAAACTTTTTTTTTTTTTTTTTTTTTAAACAAAGTTTTACTCTTGCTGCCCAGGCTGGAGTCCAATGGCTCAATCTCAGCTTACTTCAACCTCCGCCTTCTGGGTTCAAGCAATTCTTCTGCCTCAGCCTCCCCAGTAGCTAGGATTACAGGTGCCTACCACCATGCCTGGCTATTTTTTGTAATTTTAGTAGAGACGGGATTTCACCACGTTCATCAGGCTGGTCTAGAAATCCTGACCTTAGGTAATCCACTTGCTTCAGCCTCCCAAAGTGCTGGGATTACAGATGAGAGCCACCGCACCTGACCATCCTCAAATATTTTAAAACTATTACAAAACTACCAAAATTAAAGTTTTATATTTTTATGATATAGTCATTGCAATTAAGCATTGAAGGAGATTTCAGATTGTTGACATGACCCTTTTGTATTGCTAATAAAGAAGCTGGAACTCAAAAGGTAGTCTTTCAAAAAAGGTAACCAGTTCATGCGTAATGGAGATAGCAACAGAATTTAGGTAAACTCACTGTTTCTTTGTCGAGAAATACACTCACAACTACCTCCCACATCCTCAGTTGCTTTAAGTCTGATTGCTTCTCCTCAGAACTCTTCTTGTATCAGATAGATTTGCCTGAGCTCAGCATTCATGATGTAATGATGGCCACAGAAAAATGACTGGCCACATTTTATCCTTCCATTTGCACTCTGTATGCTGTAAGGTCCTTGAGAAGAAATACTCCAGAACAGTAACCAAATGAGATATGAATACCACGTAATTAGTAGCTTTGCAGGAGCAGAGTACCTTGAAGTAGATCTCTCTTGAAAATCAGATTGGAGGGCTTAAATATTGAGTCCTAACTGGAACCTGCCACTCTTCCCTGAAATTATATCTTGAGTCTAGCAAAGATTATAGAAACCTAAAACCACCAATTTATATATATTATCTTGTGGAAGGATTGGGCATGAGGAGAGAAGAAGAAGGAGAAAAGTAGCTAATGTTTCTTGTAAATTTTACTAGATGATAAGCATGGTTCTAAGTGTTCTATAGGTACAGTCTCATTTAATAATTATAACTCATTAAGATAGTTTTCATTATTTTGTATTTTAGAGATGATAAAAGTGAGGTACAGAGATTGAGTATTCTGCCAGAGGTTACAGTTGAGAAAGTTAAGATCACAGAGCCAGGGTTCTTACCCACTACGTTCAACTACCTATGTACGTGAATGTATATGCACGAATGCAAGTATATATATTAGGTAGATAGATTATAGATAGAAAGACCTCATATATAGAGGTGTATGTGTGTGTGTGTGTGAGTGTGTGTTTATATATATATATATATATATATATATATATATATATATATATAACCTGATCATATATCTGGATGATATTTGTTCCTTTTTGATTCAGATTCATGATACCTTACTTATCTGGAAGTCAGACTTCTGGTATCCTTATCCTAAGCATTAAACTTAATATAAACAAACATTTTAAACTATTACTCTATATAGATGTGTGCACACCTATATACTAGGTCGATCGGTCTACCTACCTACCTACCTACCTACCTACCTACCTACTATGTATCTTTCAATTGCTCCGTCTAGAGAAGGAGAAGATGATTGGAAACAAATTAGATAATTAACATGCTTCCAAAGTACAGCCTAAGAAATTTATCTATCCAGCAACATAGAGAAGAGGAAGAGGCAGACTGTATTTTTAACACTCACTGACCATGTACATTTGTAAACATGGTCCAACTAATGTCTTTAATCATGTTCTATTATTTTAATACTCTTCTTTTTAGGAGGAGGCAGCAAAGAGGTGTATACAGAAATAGGTGGAACAGGTATAACATGATGTAGTAGAAAGGAAAGTTTGTTTTCTGAAGAATATAGATGTGAATTTGAATCTATTCTTGTGTTCTTGGAAAATTTATTAAGGTTTACTGAGCCTCAGTTTGCTTATCTACACAAAGAGCGTTTTCGAGAAGTAAACACTATTTTATCCCTATTTATTAATGCCCCAAATTTCACTCATACATGACTATGACTATCACCATTGCCACTACAGCACTAAAATTGTTCTTGCGATTTCCTTACTGCATTTAGTGGTTCCTTGCATTTTACTTTGCCCAGCTTCATGCATGTAAACATTTGGTAAACTCCGTATGTCCTTCAGGTAACACAATTTAAGAGATCTAAAATCAAACTCGTTGTCTTTGCTCTTCAACACTGCTCTCTTCCCTGTGTTGCCTGCTTGAGTAACATTGCTTTTATTCCAGTTACTGGATCCGGAAATCTGTGAGTCATTTTAGGTTCTTTCTTTTTATAGCCACATACAGTCACTAAGCCCTGTGAATTTCATCTCATTTATCTCTCATTGTTAGCTCCTTCCTTTTTTCCCCTTTGTTGCCACCATCATTTTCTTGCTAGATTGATGTAATAGGTTAAAAACAGGTCCTGCTACCATGATATTTCCCCTGACTTCTCTGATCCAGCCCCAAAATAGCTGCCAGAATGATGTTTGTAAATGAAAATTATATATTATTGCAGGTCCTAAAACTCTTCAATGATTTATGAGGGCTTTCCAGATAAAGCTCTGACTCTCTGGGTTTACACACATAGGTCTACATCAAGGATTTACAAACTTGGCACTGCTGACATTTTGGGGCAGATAATTCCTTGTTATGGGGGACTTTCTTGTACATTGCAGAATGTTTAGCACTATCTCTGGCCTTCATCTGCTACATGAGAGCAGAATTCCCTGCCCATTGTAACAACCCACAAAATATGCCCTGACATTGCCAAATTTTTCTGGGGAACCAAGTTTTCATCAATTGGAAACCAATAGTTTGCCTGATTTGTCTGCCACATTTTCATTTCCCCACAAAAATACACACCCTATTTCATACTTTTCCTCTCTATATAATAAATCTTTCATTACAGCTATCCTAATCATTTCCACTTTCCTTCCATGCCCATGTTTTCCACAGCTCTGCTTATAATATTCTTTTAGATTATAATGTCCTTTCCTTTATTGAGTTAATGCATACTTATCAACTTAAAATCTCACCTCAGGCAATGCTTTCTCCTTGGAAGCATTTCCTATTGTTGATCTAGATAAATTCTGAAAATACTTTTATCAAATCACTTACATTGTATCTTGTTAAAAAAATTAACTTATCTGTATCATATTATCCATTCTTTACAAGCACATGTCTTATTTGGTTTCTACTTCCAATGCTTTGTCACAGATGACAACCTCAGTGGATGTCTGTCTGTGTAAATGAATATTTATCTTATAAGAATAAAGGAAATCATGTAGGAAATGCACTATGTTTAATATCTTTTACGTAATCATCACAAGTTTAATGTTAATTATGTTTTTATGCATTTCTTAAACCTTGTAATAAAATTATTTATATTAGGTTTTAAAAAGTTTGGGTTTTCAGAATATTTCAAATTCTGAAATTTTAGGTAAAGTATTATAGACATATAGCTCCCCTTTTAGCCACATAGACTATCAATCCAGTGAGACTCATCTTTTCTTTGTTATCTATTCAATCCTTGATGCTTTCCAGCTTTAGTCCTTTACATTCTCTTTATAGATCTCTAATCTCTTCACCTCTATAAATTATCTAAACCTTAAAGGCCAACTCAATTCCACTTCCTCCATGAAGTCTTCTTCAGATATTCCAGTTCATGTCATTTTTTTCCATCATAAGAGAACTATGCCTATTGTCTCCCTTTGATTACAAAACTCTAAACAAACTTGGCTTATTTCACTCCTTACCTAGATTAGAGGGAAAATAGGAATACAAAGACCAGTTAAGGACAATCAACCTGAAAATATGGGTGAAAGAAAAATCATGTAAACATAAACAACAAGCAGAACTCTGTTACCTAGTATGAACTATGTGACTGTTTGCAATGACCTTATTTCTCAAGAGATATGTGTTGCATGGAAATAATCATATCATAAATGTTTTCTAGCAAAAATTATTTAAAGGCATACTTAACTCTTGAAGAGGCATTTAATAACCAGAAAAATAATTTGTTTTTCTGGAGCCCTTGATTTTCATAGAGTGCAAGAAAAATAGATGACCATGAATGTTGGCCCATCTTCCAAAGATATCTCCACAAAGTCCATGTCTATCACTTTTCTTGTTGTGGATCATTTGAAAATCTATTTCATTAGATTGTGGTATTAGCCCTAAAACAGAAAAAATGAAATTATTACTGTAATCTCATGATTACATGGCATGATTGTTTTTAACCCATATTCCATAATGTTATATTATTATAAGCATTTTATTTGCAAGAAGAATCCTTTCTAATGCAGTTTTCTATTCTCTGTGTTAGATAGAGGTCTCTGTGTTTACAATGGATTATTCATTTGAGAGGGGGGAAAGCAATACCATACTGAATAAATATTTTGCTTTTGAACTGTATATATGAAAAATTTATACAAAAGTGAACTTACTGTGCCATTTTGTATTTTCCATGGATTTTGGAATATTGATAAGCGTTTACTAATTTCTTTCTATGTAGAGAAACCAGTAACTGTGTTCTTGATTATCAGCGTCATGAGTATTTATTATTTCAATTTTAAAATATAGTAAAAGAAGATTTCCTTTTGCAAGACTTTCTTTTTTTTCATCCAATTGTATATATATATTTTTTTTTGTGGTCACAAATTACAAGACTTTCTTAATATAAGAAAGTAAGACATCATCAAAAATCAGGTTTCATGACTTTTCCTTGAATCAGTAATTTAGTAGCATTTATTAGAAAGATTGGTCTATATCAAATGCATACAGCCTTTATGAAAAGTAAATGAGAAGCACAAATAATACCCTAACTAAAATCCATCTTCTTATTTCATCCTTTTAATCTGATCTAAATCTATTATCATTTTCAGAATCCTTGATATAACTGATTTTGTAAAAATTGAGTTGTCAGTGGGAAGATAAAAAGGAGACAAATGGTTAATTATCTGGGAAGTCAGATCTGGAATAGCATGACAGGAGCAGAAAACATTTACTGCAAACACAACAAAATCATGAATAAAACCAGTAGGTGTTCACGTGGATATACTTCCCAGGAGACACTCTTACTTTCTTTTCCTTATAATTCATTATATAAAGGAAAAAGCATTTATTTTTTAGAGTTTCTTTATGGTCAGGATTACTTTCTTACTGTTTATGCTGCAATTTGGAAGAGGTCTTTGTGTGTGTGTCTGTGTGTGTGTGTGTGTGTGTGTGTGTGTGTGTGTATTTTCCTTTTCACCACCATGGCATCTATTTTTCACTTTTAAGCTGAGTTCTGAGTTTGTGGAAGGATTGGGAAGAAGTTTTGTAATGCTCCACTGGACCAGAAAATTAGTGATGAGTGAAACTCCAAGAGGTCGAGAGTTACAGCCAAGTTGGAGTAGCATCTGGGAGTCTTGATGTTTATTGAGACTAGCAAAAACCTCTTGAGTCTACATAAATGACCTGTGAATTTAGTGATAAAAAAGGCTTTTGACAATGTTTTCAGGATTTCCTGCATATGGAGAGATTGGAAATATTTGAGAAGAGCCATTAGGTCAGTATATAGAAGTTTAGGGAGCATAAAAATTAAAAAAGAATGAAAAACTTAATCTTACGTCACAAGAATTTGGGTTCAAATTTAAGGATCATGTTTAATATTTTATATATTTTTGAATAATTTACTTAAGCCACTTGAGAATAGAACATTGGATCATTAAAAACATACAAACATTTACTTTATACCTGACTTTGGAGTTTGTGAAATGTGCTGTATTTGTGTATTTGTACTTGTATTCCTACTACGTGTATTGTCTGTTTTTGTTTTGAGGAATGAGATAGAAGGTATTATGGAACTACGTAAAGAGATTGCTCAATTTCAAGGTGGAAGAATATAGGCAGGAGAACACTTCAGTTTTCATCTGTATCAATGGTTCATGTTTTGTCCTAGCTAGCTTGCGTATCTCATGCAGAAATAGTGAAGCCATGAGTAGTACTAGCAGCAGCAGCCGCAGTAGTAGTAATAGTAGTAGCAGCAATTTCCAGAATAACACTCACTTTCCTAAGCATTTTATATGTAATATCTTATTTAATCTTCTTATGACCTGCTGTTGAAGGTATTGTTGTCTTCATCTTGCAATGAATAAACAGACATGCAGAAAATTTTTCAGGCTCAGTTATAGAGTAACTAATAAGTTTATAGAGGTACAGTTTTAAACCTGGACATTTATATCATCAAAACTCCTGCTCTGCTGAGCATACTGATTTGGAAAATTAGTAATTTCAAATAGGATGCTACATTTCTTCAATATCTGAATTAAATTTAAGATACCTTTAATTCTACATTTGTGATTTAGAAATAAGGACATAAGAAGGGAAACATAAAATTTTGATATGTAGGGGAGGTTGTAAATTTACACAGATTATGGGGAAAAATGCTTAGTTTTACCTATGTAACCCTAAGTGGTGATGTTTAGGGTATTGGGAAGTAGGTCATCTCTCAAGTTTCACTGCAAAGAAAGATATTCTTAGTTGTGCAAAGGATGGTCCATATTGATTCAAGAATCACCCTGCACAGCTTCCTCTTTCTAGATTTCAAAAAAAGGAATAGAATACTATCCTCTCTGCTTTCTGTTTTTCCCTCAAGGATTTGCGTATCTGACCAGGACTTGGACACACCTAAACCTCAGGCTATAACGTTACCTTGTCTCTGTTCTATTCCCCAAGATACTCTGGTATCAGGTAGAGCTTTTCTATTGCCCCTCTTATATTAAAAATATATTCTTTTTAGGGAAGCCCACCTTTGGCTTAGTATTTGCTGTAGTATGCTGTACTAGTAAATCTTTTCTCTTGCCTATTCCCAAAGTCCATTGTCTTGCTTAAGGAGGAGTCCTCTCTTGCCGTGGATTGATAAAACTCAGGGCTCAGCCTCAAAGTAATAAGCTGCTGGGAATGAGATTTAAGGGGGGAGGCAATGCACTGGGTTAATATTTTCAAACATTATTAATAATTTCAACAATTTTCAAGCATCAGTAATCAATGCCACTGTTAACAAGGGGCCATTGCTTCCTGTGAGTTCACAAAATGGGACCCCATTAGAAGAGGTGAGTTGTTTTCATTTACAAGACTAGAAAGCTCTAGTGCATACTACTTGGGTCAGTTGTTTGGCTTTAAACTAGTCGCTTAACTTTTCTCTGTTTTACTTCCTCATCAAATGTACTAAAACAGGTATTTTGCCAACATTGTGAGTAGATAATGGAGGTGAGACTGTAAACAACAAATTTAAAATATAAGTTTTTGGATTTCACTTTTATATTATCCAAAACATAAAAGACCAGTAAAAAAAATTACTGTTTGTTCATCTATATCCTTCAGAGTTATAAAAGGTTTGGGACATTTTTTAACTTTTTTACTGCAGGAATCTTTCTTTCCTCACTTCATACAATAATTCAAAACTAACAGAGTAATCACAGGTGTGAGCAGTGAAAGATCTAATAAAATACTTGCCTTGATAACCTTTCAACCTGGAAGGAATGCTTCATCATAGGTATTTTGTTAAAATAAGGGTTATTTAGTTGCCTATTAATTCACAGTACCTTTCAGATATATGAAAGCCTTTTTCATGAGCCTGTATAGTGTACCTTATCACTGATACAGTTGTAAAAAAGGTTTCAAAAATATAAAGACATGTAATCCTCTCTCTAAAGGAATTTTTAATCTAAGGGAGACATAGTACAAGCAAACATTGTTTGATATGCAAAGAAGATTCATGAGAACATATATTATAGAAAATGGGACCGCTATTTAAGCCATAGAAGGCCAATTCACAGATAACCCTGCTTCATATCTATTTGTTTAGTAGGTTCTCTTTACCATTTTCCTGCTACTAGAAATCCAGGTTTTCACCAGAAAATTCTTTCTTATCCATTATTGCATTAGTCTGGTTCCTCCAAGAAGTTGATACTAAGGCAACATTAAATATGAAAGAAATTTATTGGTGAAGGGTGTGGGAGAAGGAAAGCTTTCAGAATTTGATGAGGTTTGACATCTATTGGAGAGAGTGACAGGAAGAGGGCTGGACTGTGATAACATTTCAAGAAACGTTCAGCTTAGCCAACGGGGGATTCTTGAGCCAAAGTCACCCATTGGAGGAATCCATTGTCTCCTAGGCATGGGACTGCAATACCTCCCTTTCCTCATTATGTTCAGTGACTGGGATGGCACATGTGAAGCACGGCTACAGTACAGATTCAGTGGTAGATCCACAGGGGCAGCACCTGGAATCATCAGTCAGTGTGGTCTTCATATAAAAAAAGTCTGAGCCATGCACTTCCATGACTGTCACACCTCTCAATCTATTTCTGGTGAATTTCACTTCACTTCTGGATGTAGGGGTGGACACATGGATCAGGTCTGGCCAATCAGGGCATTGTATTTCTAGTGGCCCTGGATGTTGACTCAGTGATAGGAATATAAACAGGTTATAACCAAAGAGAAACAATTAACTATTTTTCACAGTGTTAAAAAAAAAAAAAAAACAGGATCTCATGTTCTGTTTTGAGGCAATCTAAACAGAGCCGTTGGAAACTTTTTTTATGGACTATGCACATTAAGACAGTAGAGCAAAAGTCAAAACTATGAAATGTAGAACAGCTGAGCTCTCATAACATTGTTTCAGCCCTTGATTAAAGCTGTGCCTGATTTCTTGACTTTTTAGTTTTACAAGCCAAAGTGTTTTTATTTTATTTTATTTTATTTTATTTACTATCAACTGGCATAGCTAAAAATTGCTGGAACAATTTGGGTAACTAGATGGAAAGTGACTCCATAAAAGCTTCAAGAGTACTTAAGTTTGTGACATCAGAAACTGCCCTTTATTTTCAGCTCTTAACACTAGCCTGCAATATTATATGTTTTTATGACACATGCCTATTTAATTAGTTAATGAAGATTTGTTTAATGAATTAACAGTTTTTGAAAAAGAACAAAATTTGAAGAAGACAAGAAACTGTGATTAAAATCATTTTCTGATATCTTATAACCCTTTAGAAAATGAAGTTATTTAGACAGAGTATTATTAAACACAATTCTTATTCTAAATTCTCAGAACAGTATATAAGGCCTTTGTAATTTCTTACCCACATGAAACAAAACTCTCATATATCATTACATTGAATAATTGAATAATATACAATGAAGGAGTGGGTGTAGTTGGGGATGTGTAAGTTTTCTTTAAGTTTACATGAAACTGCAAATTCTGTAAGTACGATGTCAAGAGAATGAGGAAGTACATCGTAACTTTCTTTGCTGCAAGTGAAAGTACTAAGTAACCCATTATTTGTGACACCTCTTATAAAATATCTTAACAAACTGCCAACATACAATTTCTTGAGCAGTTTCTTGCTGCAGGTTTATGTAGGTGAATGCACCACTGATCACTGCATGCACTACCTCCTAGGAAGAGGAGAGCCCAAATCAAGTAGGAGTGGTCATCAACATCAGTTTTGAACCATAGTACATAGCATCACTAATTTTAGAGTACAGTTTCTTTTCTCCCCCACTGTACTCCATAAGATTGAGAATAGGGAATTAAAAATATTAATTCTAAACATTCCCTAAATATTTTGTGCCAACTACAGGAATTTTTTAATCATATAATTTGATGTTATTTTATTTCCTTTTTACACAGTCATGAAGAAAACAGATTCTAGGATAAAATCTAATTGTAAGACAAATCCCAATGAAGTCATAAAGGTTTGCATAATTATTATAAAAGTAATTTAAGATAAATTAGTAGGCACTATTGTGTGTATTTTGGGGCATTATACTCCTTTAGATAATAAAGGTCATTATGAAATCTCATAATATGTTGTATACAACCATGCTGTAGAACCTTGCTATTCAAGGTGTATTCCATAGTCTAGCAACACATTGGCCTCATCTGAGAAATTACTAATAATGTAATATTTCAGGCTCCCTGTCAAATCTACTGAATCAGAATCAATCTTTTCACAAGATCCCCAGGTAATTTTTATGCTCATTAAAGTTTGAGAAGCACTGTTCTATATCAGAATATCATTTGATTGAAAGATATTATTTTATAATATGGTTAAAAATCTAGTTGCTTAGGATTTAGGTTTGCTACTTTTTAGTATAATTTGTATTCCAGTTCGTCTCCTTTCCTTTTAACCCAGTAAGACAGATTTGACTCATGTATTACAAGTTGCTATATAAAATTGAAACAAGAAAAGCACCGCAGGTTGCGATTTGATACACAGTGACAGACTATGGATCAGGAAGACTACATCTGACAACTGTATTATCTACCTGAATATGCATGCTACAATTTGGACAATCCCCAAAGTCAGTGTTGGTTACAGTTGATTGATAAAAATATGCTTCCTTATTCAAGGTCAAATTAATTTGGAAGAATTTTCTTTTGCTTACTGAGCAGCTTCCATGAGAAATTCCAGTCTGACATTATAGCTGTGCATGCATTTTCTCACCCGAATATATAAACCTCACCTCAACTTCAGTGTACCTGATATATTATATGATAATACTTTAAAAACTGTCTCAAAATCTCAGCTTATTCAGATTTGCCTCCCTTGACCTGAAATAATTTGCAATTACAGATGTTACTTGCAAATATCCTGAGGAACCTTTCATACAAAAGTAGAAAATAAAACTGCTTTTTAGAGACTGCATTATGCCCCTGAAATGGCAATGTCCATGATCAAAGGGTAAAGATCTTTTAGGACAAGTTCATGAAAAACAGTGAAAAATAGGCTTTTGCCTCAGTAATACCGTATTTGTTGATAGTTTTACAAATATGTGTTTGCCTTACTCAAGTACACAATATGGTCCTTATTTGTTAGAGTTAAGAGTACTCTGTTGAAATATGTGTCAATATTATTTGATCTAAGGGAAGGCATAAAGCGCCTTTAGGTATCTTAACAGTTGGAAACCTTGTCATGGTAACAAGTAAAACTGTGGTAATTTAATTTTGCTGCACTGTTTTTGCATTATGAAGAAGGCTATGGCGATATTGAAAAGCTGTTCTCTTGGGATTCAAATGAATATAAGTTTATCCAAGTGATCTTGTTTTTAAATAAATGAAAAACTATAGGCCTCTCTTTCAGTATAGTTTATAATAGTCTAAAAGTATAAGCTTCTATCATTAGACTTTTAAATAAAATATTTGCAAAATAAGTTACCTAATCTTAGCAGATAAACATGGTGGTGAGACTCCATAGTTAATTTAGAATATTTCTGCAAGCCCAGGATTCCTCCCTCAAAGGAGCTCTTAACTAATTAAACTAACTTTCGAAGTAACATTCATATTTTCATCTGCAAACTTCTCCTCCAGCCATTCTTGCTTTCCTCTTCCAAGCTACTATTATGATCTCCATTTCCTAAAACCTAGGTGAGAAAGCCAGTCTGAAAGAGACATATGAGAGAGAAGTAAAGATTTCTGTTTTATATTTAAAGTGTGAATAAGGTTTCAAATAATTATTCCTTCTTTTGTTAGCCTCTCCTCCACTTAACTATTAAAAAAATTTTTCATACTTAAAGAGCTATTTTAAACCTGTGGTTTTAGGAAAACCACCCAAAATTCATATAGCTAAAACTGATCCTTCTTTAATCCATTCAAATAAGCTAATTCTTATCTCTAACCCTTATATTGTACCCTTATAATTTTTTCCTTGTTCTTTGTGTATGTTTGTATCAATAGCACATTTCAGAGCAAAGCTTGATTGAGACACAAACAATGCAAGTTACAAATCTTTGTGTTAATATAGTCCTGCTACAGTGACTAACACATAGCAAATCTAATGTTTGTCAAGTGAATATTTCAAGAGTAAAATGAATGAATCCAGTTGCTCAACATAAATTCTATTTTAAGAGCCAAGGATTCCATTTACAAGACATCAGAAGTTAACCCTTAGTGGTGTGTTTGTTTTTTTGTTGTTTGTTTGTTTTGACAACATGAAGGACTGACAGTGCAAGAATGGCTCAGACTGATTAAAATATTAATTTTTAGCAGTTCAAGACTCATGCTACCAAGAATGGCACTCTGGGCCTTTGAGGTAATGCCGAGAATCCATGGCCTCAAAGATAAACTTCAGAAGGAAAATTTTGCAATGATTACCTACCAAGCACTGTGCTGGGTTTTTTTTTTTATACTTTACCTTCCCAAATTTTCACAACAAACTTTCTGTACAATTATTAATAACCCAATTTTTACAGAGATGGATTTAAGTTACCTTGTCCGAGGTCAAGCTAGAATAATAAATAAGCAGCAAGTATCCATACCCTGTTCTGCCTGACACCTAAGTAAATCCTCTTTCCAATATATTATTCTGCTTGGAAATCTGGAATGGATCATATTCAAAGGAGATAACGATACACTAAATTGCGTCTCCCACCTCAACCCCAACACATATGTTGAAGTTCTAACTCTGACAATGTGACTCTATTTGGAGTCAGGGTCTTTAAAGTGGTAATGAAGGTTAAATGCAATCATAAGGGTGGGACCCTAATTCAGTATGGCTGGTATCTTCACAAAGCAAGAAAGAGATGGTAGAATGCTGTGTACACAGAGGATATAGCTTGAAGGTAGCCATCTGCAAGTCAGGGAAGCCAAGACCTTAGGAGAAACCAACCCAGCCGACATATTGAGTGATCTTGAACTTTCTACGCCCAGAATGGTGAGGAAATAAATTTCTGTTTTTTAAGATGCCCAGTTTGTGGGTATTTTTGTTATGGCAACTAACACACAAACACTATTAAAAATCAAAGTTTATCCAACACAGGAACAATTCTTAGGTCTGGAGTATATGAAATGATATAAAGATACAATGTCTCAGTGTTTTGTGTGGCAGCCTCATTCAATCGTATCAAATCAAGACATACTTATAGTATACTTACTATGTCTTGCCAAGTCATGCCCAATGCAAGAGGAAAAGCTTTGGAGGCTCCCAGTTTGGCATCTCTTCATAATCTCTACAATTTCCTTTTGTGGCATCACCAATCTAGATTATATTTTAATAAAACTTGGTATCATTGTACTTTGCCAAATACAAATATTGCTAATCCCTAAAGCAAAACTGCCTAGTACTTAACTGTGAACTCTGTTTTAGTAGGAATGTAATAAATTGCAAATGAATAGTGTTAGGAAGTTAAAACACTACGGGGCTATGCTTATCCACCTCACCTGCCCATGAGGGGAAAGCCACATCAAAAGACAGTCAACTTAATGCAAGTCAGCATGCAGATTCTGCTTTCTATATTTTCTTTTCCCATTTGCTCATTTCTGTCTTGTCCTTTATGTACCTTTCAGTGCTCAGAAGATCTTTTGACATACACGTTACACTTTTTCCTCAACTGAGAGACTAGCAAGCTATTTATACAACAGAAACGGACCATCATTGTCATTAAGAGGTAGTTTCCCTACCTCCTTTCTGCCCTTGGCTCTTCTGTTTTGTTTTCTTGGTGCTACATTTTTAAATGCTTTTATTTATACAATATTTCTTCAAAGGTGCTGTTCTCTTTTAAAGTGATGCAATGCAAATGAAAACAATATTGAGAACTCTGAACTGAAAAGTGTATTGCTTTCTTGTTTCAGCATGACAGAAAATGGTATATAGTAAAAGGAAGAAGTTTCTCATTGCAATAATGCTGTTAAATGACAGGGCAATCAAGCCCTCAAACTTCATTTTTAATTTGAAAAGACAAATTTATTGCTAGCACTGTGGGATATGTGACATCTGTAATAAAAAGTGCTTGACTTTAAAAGGAAAAGAATCTTATAAGGCTATCCAAGACGGGAGAAGATTCTTGTGAAAATCACTAGCTTTCCATTTGATTCAAGCCGAGTAAAACCTGGGAGGTGATTCTTCTGCTATGAATCTGATCTCTTGTTTAAATTCCCTGAGAAGGAACAAAAGTGGTAGAATGAGCTTAGAGTTTGCTACATTGAGCCCTATAGTAAAACTCTTTTTACCAATTAGATGTTGGTCCCAAATAGAAAAAAATACAAAGCCATAAATCCTGTGAATACCAATGTAGAGTTGTGGGCGGGGGGGGGGGGGGGGGGGGAAGAAAAGACTGAAAATATAGAATTTTAAACATTTTAAAGAGGTATTTTCTTATTTTTGCAAAAAAAGG
>CAUYLG010020211.1:0-45754 GCA_963573385.1 Cacajao melanocephalus | reverse complement strand
CTGTCTCCATTGTTAAGCACAATTATTGGCATAAAAGAGGTTTTTAATACCCATTTTTAGACTGCATTCTAGCCTGGGCAATAGAACCAGAATCCCGTTCTCTCTCCCTCTTTCTCTTCCTCTTTCTTTCTCTCTTACATTCTTTTTGTTTTCTTTCTTTCACTCTTTCTTTCTTTCTTTTCTCTTTTTCTTTCTTTAAAAAAAAAACTGTCATTGTTTTTGTTGTTTTCTTAGTTCTCTATATACTTATCACCAGTTGAGCCCCCAAATTTCCCACAATCTTCTAAATATCCTTTTGAAATATTCAACCACTTGAGATTTTCAATTAGGTTTAGTCCCACCTTCTTGGAGACATCATTCCTGGAGTCTCCTCAGGGACCGCCCCTATTTTGGACTGGTGCTCTCTGTGCTTGGTGTGCACTGACATTCTAAGACATCCCTTCACCACCATCCCCTTTGTCTCTTGAGTTGCTTCTGCTGGTCCTGGATCCTTAGTCTACTAGTTCTTTTGGTAAAGCACATCCTCCAGAAGCATCCTGAGAATGGGTGGGCATGGGATACCCATTCTGAGACCCTGCAGTCTAGAAATGTTTTTATCATATTGTTACACCTAATCAATGGTTTCTGTTTGTATACAACTCCAGGCTTGAAATAATTTCCCCTCAAGGTGTTGAAAGTATTGCCCTTTTGCTTTCTAATTTCCAGTGTTGCTCTTGGGAAACCTAAAGCTGTCTGATTGCTGACCCTTTGTTTGTGACTTTTTTATTCCCTCTGGATACCATTAGGACCTTTTCTTTATCTAGGTTTTCATGATATGCATTGGATTGGGTTAATTTTCATGCTGTCCTGAGCACTGGATGGGATCTTGCAATCTGGAGATTGTGTTCTTCAATTTGGGCAAATATTCATGATCCGTTTGTTGATAATTTCATCTTTTTTGTATTCTATATTCTTTTTTCCTAGAGTTTCTATTAGTCAAGTGTTGAAGTGGATTTTTTGGCTAGTCATCTGGGTTTTCTTACATTTTTCTTCTATTTTCCATTTCTGTTCTTATGTTCTGCTTTCTGGTCGATTTACTTAAGCTTATTTTCCAAATATTTTATTTTTTTAAATTAAGATTGATTATTTTGATTCTACTATATTTTAAAGTCTAATTTTTAAAAGTGTATTCTTGCTCTATGTTCTTTTTTAAAAATATAATATTCTGCTTCTATGTCATGGATGTTTATTATTTGTGAGTACATTAATGATATCTCTATATATTTTAATGTCTCTTTTTATCCAATTTACTTTTCTCCTGTTTACTTGTTTAATCACTGTGTTTTATGTCTGATGATCATTGACTGTCTGCTTGTTTTTAAGAGAGGGACACAAAAAGCTGCCTGGCAGCTTCGTAGCTGGTAAATTGGGAGCTCATCGTCTGGCTTGACCAGTCACTGGGGAACCTTTTTGTCAATATCTTTAGGTCTTTTCCTTAGGGTTGGTCAGACTTTCCAGAGAAAAATCTTCTGATTTTCTCCCTAGGGGAAATAACCTGGCTGCCAGCATTCTGTGAATTGAGTAGAACAAGAGCTTAACATTTTGTATACATGGTAGACAAAATAATGTCTTCCTAAAGCTGTCCACATTCTAATGCCTCAAACCTGTAAGTATATACCCTTAGATGGTAAAATAAAACTTGCAGATGTGATTAAGTTAAGGATCTTGATATGGGGAGATTATCCTAGATTATTTGGGTGGGTCCAATGTAATTATAAGGATTATCATAAAACAAAGAGGGAAGCAGGAGAGTCAGAGTCAAAGAAGGCAATGTAATAGCAGAAGCAGAGGTTGGAGTAATGGCAAGGCCATGAGCTAAGGAATGCAGGCACCCCCTAAAAGCTGAAAAAGTCAAGGGAATGTATTCTACCCCAGTCTTTAGAAGGAATACAGCCTTGCTGATCCATTTCAGACTTCTGACTTTCAGAAATGTAACATAATACATTTGTATTATTTTAAGCCAGAGAAGTTGGGATAATTTGTTAAAGCAAATTATAAGGAGAACTAATATAGTATGTAAAATTTCACCTAGTCCTTTCATTATTGATCCTCCACTTTAAACTGTGCCTGATGTTTTACCTTTTCCAGGGAATAACCCCTCACTCTTCTGCTAGGTTAGGAGAGGGACAGTTGCTTTGCTGCTGAATAGACAAAATATCTTCCTTATTTTCAGCCAAACATTGTCTCTGCTTCCAGAGGTACTTAGTGGTTCCAAGTCCTGGACTTCAAGTGTTTCTGTAGCTGGGGAGTGGTCAGCCAGCTTGCTTTCTAGCATCCCCGCTGCTGACTTAAGCTTGCAGTTCAGCTTTCCTGGGCTGTAAAGTCAGTTTTTGTTGCTAATATTTCTCTTCATTTTTCCTTGTATTTGTGGTGGCTTCTTCTTCCTTCCCTGCACACACACAAAAAAAACCTATTATTTTGTGATTTCTGATTTAAGGAGAGAGTCGAAGTTCACATGTATGGTCAATCAACTTTGACAAAGTTGCAAGTCCGGTTATTTTATACTGATTTTTCCTTGACATAGTGCTATATTATGTCACATAGCATACATATAGGACTAATTTGTGACAGTAGAGCCATATAGGACAACATGTTAGTGTGACATATTTAAGTTAAATGGTTTTGGAAGCAGGAGGCCTAGATTTAATTAAAGGTGTTGCCACTTACTAATGGTATGCATTTGAGTGATGCACTAAACCAAGCCTTAGATTCCTCATCTGTAAGTGGCAGAAAGCATATTTAATCCATAGAATTATTAAAATAATTAATGTAGACCAGATGATGGATAAAAGCACTTGACCCACAATGTACCTCCCTTATGGAGTAGAATTACAAGTGAACTGAGATTGAATTAAATAGATAGTACTTCGGGTTCTTTCTTCTAACAGAATTAAATAGATAGTACTTTGAGTTCTTTCTTGTACTCAATGCAATATTTGTGAGGTGAATAAATGTCTTCTGTTAATGAAGTATTTTGGAAAAAACCAACAATGAATATTGGGATTCATTAAATGCTACATGAATCTTAAAACAAGCAAAATATCAAAATTAATTTTTAAGTTTTAAAGTATTTCTTATCCCCTCATTTTCTTTCCTTTTTGCAGAAGACTTTATTTTAAACTTCTAATTATTCAGTTTCTCTTAAAAAAAAGTCATGGATGCATTTTTTTTTTTTTGAGATGGAGTCACGTTCTATAGCCAGGCTTGAGTGCAGTGGTGTGATCTTGGCTCACCGCAACTTCGGAGATTCTCCTGCCTCAGCCTTCCGAGTAGCTGGAATTATAGGCACAAGCCACCACGCCCAGCTAATTTTTGTATTTTTAGTAGAGATGGGGTTTCACCACATTGGCCAAGATGGTCTCTATCTCCTGATCTCATGATCCGCCCACCTCGGCCTCTCAAAGTGCTGGGATTACAGGCGTGAGCCACCGCGCCCTGTCAGATGGTTGGTTTTAAACAAACAAAGAGCGAGCAGCCTCATCAGCTCTTTTCTAGAACTTAGAAGAGTCTCTTAATTAGATTCCTTATTTCCTCTCCCTTCTCCCCTTCCCCCTAATACCCTTCCATCACCACAGGAGGGATGATCTTTAAAAGAAAAAATTCGTATCAGAGCAAACCACTTCCCTGCTTAAAATCCCTCTTCAACATCCCATTTTTCTTGAAATAAAAACAGAACTCCCTGGCAGAACCTACACGGCCTTGCAAAGCTCCAGCCTCATTTCCAGCCCAGTTTTGTATCTCTTGTCCACTGTTCTCTTAGGGTATCAGCTACACTGGTTCCTTTCATTATTAAAATTTGCCAAGCTCCACCCTTTCTCAGAGACTTTCCTCTTGCTTTTCCCTCTGCTTAAAATGCCCTTCTTCCATGTTTGCCTGGCTAACTTCTACTCATCCTACAAGTCTGCCCAAATATCATCTCTCCTGGAAACCTTACCCTGACCCCCCAAAACTAAGATTCTCCTGTTGGTTACTTGTTGAGAGCCTGGTACTTCCTTTTTATAATGCTTACCCCAGTTGAACTTCAATATTGTGTAATTAATTACTTAGTTCTTTTTCTCTTCCTCAGTGTAACCTCTATAAAAGACAGGGACTACATCTGTTTTCTTTACTGTTTTATACATGTTAAAGGAAAAAATTTAGACAAATTAAATTTATTAGAATTTAATTGAGCAAAGAACAATTTGTGAATTGGGCAGCCCCAAACCATAATAGGTTGAGAGAGAATTCGATGCTACCATGTGGTCAGAGGATTTAGGGACAGAAAAAGGAAAGTGACCTGCAGAAAATGGAAGTGAGGTACAAAAACAGCTAGATTGGTTACAGCTAGTTTTTGCTTTATTTGAAGAGTTGGCTTCCTGTGACTGGCTGAAACTCAGAGAATGGTAGAGGAGTAGATTACAGTCTGTTTCAACATCCAGTTCACTATGAACAGAGAAACATTTAGGCAGAATTTATAAGGAGGTAGCTTTAGAATAAATTTAACATCCACAATACCATGCAAAATGTCTTGTACATAGTCATTGCTCCATACATATTCATTGAATAAATGGATTATTTAATGACTAGTAGAAAGAAAAAAAGGCTACATTTTAACAATATAATTTTAAGGACTCTGTTTTTATTTTCAGATTCTCCTACTGGGTCAGGTAAAAAATCTGCTATAGACCCAATGGCTTGATAAATGCTTACTTTTGACTCAATCTTTGGAGCTCAGAGAATTGCTTGAGAGAACCTAGGTGGAAGAAGTATGAAGGTTATCTCTTTGCTAACCAAGTTCTGGGCAGTGTCAAGGAGAGAAGGTGGCTGCTCTGCCACTAATGCACCTTCAATTAGACCATATGTTCCTAGCTCCCAGCACAGTGCTTGCATTAAAAAGATACTCAATAAATATGTGTTGAATTAATGGATAAAGGTGGCCTTTTTACTTTGCCATATGCCTTCCAAGCTGCAAGTACCCTTTGTGACTTCCTCTTTAATGCTGACATTAAGGATCACTTTTGCATATTTTCAGCTGTATGTTTTGATAGAGGGAAAGTCAACATATTATTTGTGAAGGCTTAGGTCAAGCCATGCTATTTAAGGATACCCGTCCTAAGCCCAGTTTACAAGAACCCCATTTATTATTCTAATTCATAAATACTCCAGTGCACGTTCACAAAAACCATTTCTTTCAGTCTCTGAAAATCTCACTGCTTACATCTAATGTAATTTTTGGAAAAGGAGCTTGTTCTAAGAAACAATAAAGAATTGAACTATAGTTTCATATGAATGGTAATGCAAATATATTAGTGAGGATTTTCTGCTGGGGATCACTTGGCTCCAAGGAAAGACAGCATGGTAAGTGCTTGCATAAAAAAGCTAAACAATTTATTTCACTGGACTGGAAGGAGGTACCCAAGTTCACATGGCTCTAGGAGATTGACAAAGGCTGTCTGCAGACTTTATGACACTCTCTTATGCGATAAGATTGTGGGGAAATGGGGAATCCTTTTCTGGCATTTAAAAGATGTTGTCTGGTAGTTTCTTGAAATTTGTCAGCTAGAGCTTTATTTATTCAGCTCGGGGATGGCAAATTACCTCAGTGCATGCCAAGACAATATATTGGTAATGGCTGCTATAATGAGAAAAGTTCTGAGGTCTTACTTAGTCTCATCAAGAATGTGTTGTTACCACTTAGCAATGATAGTTGTGAGTTTTAGAATGGGGATTGGTGGAATGCCAGATATTTAATATCCTTTTTTTAAGACTTTTTTGTTTGGTTTTGTTAAAATTTAAATAAGTATATCTAAAAGTCTCATTTAGTCTTTACATAAACTCTATCAGGTAAGTACTGCTATAATCTTGATTTTTTTTTTCAGATGAGGAAACTAAAGATACATTGTTTCCCAAAGTATTTAGTCAATTAGTGGTGGACTTATATTTGAACACAGGCTTATCTAAACTAACTCCAGAGCCCAAGCTCTTAACTGCCATATAACATTTCTTAAGAATTCTGGAGCTTTGACATTTAAAGCTGTTATCACTTATGTATACCCTAGAATGAATGAGTTTCTCTCTACTGCCTTATCTAAGATTATTTATAAATGTCCAATTTATATTATCCATGTAAAATAGCTTGACTTTTACCCAAATGCAGAGAAAACAAACAAACAAAAAGTCTTCAACTATTTTTAGGTGGTGTAAGAAATGTCAGAGTATGCTTTGATTTCTTGCCTGTTTTTTTTTTTTTCACAGAAAAATCTGTCATTGCTCAACCAATATTTGTTTTTAAAAAGAGAGAACATACTTTTAAGGTAAGATTGACTACTTCTTTGTTTAATGTTACTTTGACCAGGATAATTATATTTCAGGAAGCTAGTTATTCTGAAACACATCACTGCTGCATAGGTTTATCCTGTTCTTTCTAGCAGAGTAGTGCCTCCAGATTATTTATATAGTCAGGATTTACAAACATCAGTCTGGCTGAAATGGGAAGCCAGAGGATTTGTCTTGTAGCTACGGATAACATACTGTTTTACTATAGTAATATCTTTATCTGGAGTAATTTGAAAAGGGGAGGAGCTGAAAGATATTAGGAGGGCTATAGCTCTTCATGAGTCCGTGCCACTGACCTAGCCTAAAACTGGGTAAAAAATAAATTCTAAATTATGATATCTCATTTAAAAGGGGTCTTTTGAACTCTGTCTGCTTTTTTGGCATCATACTGAAATCATCCATTTTGAAAGACCAACAGTAAGATTAGTTGTTGGGCGTGATGGCTTATGCCTGTAATCCCGCCCTTTTTGAGGCCAAGGTGGGGGGATTATTTGAAGCCTGGAGTTCGAGGCCAGCCTGATCAGTAAAGCAATACCCCATCTCTACAAAAAAAAAATAAAATGAAATTAGTCAGGCATGGTGGCACATGCCTGTAGTCAGTCCCAGCTACTCAGAAGGCTGAGACAAGAGGATTGCTTGAGTCTGGGAGTTAGAGGTTGCAGTGAGCTATGACTGCACTGCTGCACTGCAGGCTAGGTGACAGAACAAGACCTCAACTCTAAACAAACGAACAGAAACAAACAAAAAACCCCACTAGATTCTCAGTTTAGCTTATTTATTGGTATTCATTCTGACTCATGAAGGTAATTTAACCTACTACCCACAAAAACACTAACCAAAAAACCCCACAAATTTACAAGAAAAAAACAAACAATTCCATCAAAAGTGGGCAAAGGATATGAACAGACACTTCTCAAAAGAAGATATTTATGCAGCCAGCAAATATATGAATAAAAGCTCATCATCACTGGTCATTAGAGAAATACAAATCAAATCCACATTGAGATACCATCTCATGCCAGTTAGAATGGTGATCATTAAAAAATCAGGAGACAACCGATGCTGGAGAAGATGTGAAGAATAGGAATGCTTTTACACTGTTGGTGGGAATGTAAATTAGTCAAAACATTGTGGAGGTCAGTGTGACGATTCCTCAAGGACCTATAACTAGAAATACCATTTGACCCAGCAATCCCTTTACTGGGTATATACCCAAAGGATTATAAATCATTCTATTATAAAGACACATGCACATGTATGTTCATTGCAACACTGTTCACAATAGCAAAGACTTGGAACCAACCCAAATGCCCATCAATGATAGACTGGATAAATAAAATGTGGCACATATATACTATGGAATACTATGCAGCCATAAAAAAGGATGAGTTCACATCCTTTGCAGGGACATGGATGAAGCTGGAAACCATCATTCTCAGCAAACTGACACAAGAACAGAAAACCAAACACCGCTTGTTCTTACTCATAAGTGGGTGTTGAACAATGAGAGCACATGGACACAGGGAGGGGAATGTCACACACTGGGGCCTGTCGGTGGGGTGGGGGGCTAGGGGAGCAATAGCAGGGTGTGGGAGGATAGGGGAGGGATAGCATTAAGAGAAATATCTAATGTAGATGATGGGGTGATGGATGCGGCAAACTACCATGGCACGTGTATACCTATATAACAAACGTGCATGTTCTGCACATGTACCCTAGAACTTAAAGTATAATAATAATAATAATAATAATAATAATAAAAAGAAACAACCTCCTAGTCCACTGTTAAAAAAGCAGATTCCTGGGCCCCATCCTAGAACAATCATTTCAGAATATTGAGAATAGGTGCTTCAAAATCTACATTTTAAACAAACTTCCACAAGTGAGTCTGCAGTCATTGAACTATAAAACCACTGTACTAGACTTTTGGTTTTTCTTGACTATGTGCCTAATGAATGAAGGTGAACTGTGTTGTCCTGGCCGGGCTGATTAGCCCTGGCTTCTGAGAACTCTATAAAGTGGCAGGGTGGAAATCTGATATACTAGGTTGATGCAAAAGTAATTGTGATTTTTGCCATTACTTTTAATTGCGAAAACAACTGCCAAAACTGCAATTACTTTTGCACCAACATAATACAAAGGCAATACTGAGATCTCCTCAGTGGTCTTGTTTCCTTTCAGAGACCTGCAGAAGACACCCGGTATGAAGCAGCAGAACCAGGTAATGATTTTCATCCTGTATTCCAAAATCAATCTTTATACAAAGAAAATTAGCAGACACAAGTATTTTGGCATGTGGTGCAGACTATGTGAAAGTTAATTTTTTTTCTTGTTTTTAAATATGCCAGTAGATTCACTTTTGTTTGCAAAGATGATATATAGGTCCCTGAGAACACTGATCTTAGTTGCTAAAATTTATTGTGCTCCACTCCCTTAGCCTATCAGAAACACTCTCTGTAGACCTCAGAATACATAAACAGTTTTTTTTTTGCCAATGGCACTCATTTCTAATTGTTTCACACTAGGATGATATGCCTATAGGTTTATAATCAATCAACAACCTATTAACACCAATATTTAAAATAGTGTTTTAAGAGTTAATGTGTTATCAAATGATGATCTGTGTAGACAAAAGAAAATTCTGTTTATCTTACCCTCTCATGAGTTGAGGAAAATTTGTTACTGCAAGTAATTTTCACCTTTCCATTGCTTTTCTTGCAGAATATAATGGTTTTTCAAGAAAGCGTGTGCGGTCTTCATCTTTTACTTTTCATATTACAGATTCTCAGTCCCAGGGAGGTATGTATAGCCTTGGATGTTGATTATTCACTGTTATCTTTATTCTGAATGCAAAATTACTGAGAAACTTTTCAAAAAGGCAATGTCAAAAGTCTATCAACTAAATAGTGTTTATAATATGTTGGCATGTGAAAACAAGAAGCTATACAATGGTATAGTGAGTCAGTATTTAAACATTCCATTTATCAGCATTGGGAAAAATACCAAAAGGGCATAAGGCACGATGTTGGCAGTGGTTATCTTAGGTAGAGGAATTGCAAGTGATTTGTTCTCCCCCCAACCATGCCTTTGTATTTTGCTGTGTTTCCAAAGTTTCTGCATTGACCATGTATTAGCTTTGTAACTAGGGGAAAGGGCCATTTTTAAGGTAACCACCTATTTAAATAAATGGATGTCTACCCTTTGAAAAGAATTTTATCATACACTGTATTCTATGTAAATCAGTAACTTAGTTTGCTTCTCTTCTATGCTGAAAGCACTCCAGTGATTCCTTTTATAATGAGCTCTATGGCTTCTGCTCTGTAATACAGCATCTGTATATATATTCCTCCTGCACTGTGAGTTCCTTGAGGTAATCTTCATGCCTGATAGTGTCTTACATATGGTGAACACAAAATAAATATTTACTGTTGAATGGAATTGAATGGAAATTAATTTATCATCTCTTCAGGTGTACTCCTTGTTTGTATAAATAAAAATAAAAAGATTTTTCTAAATTAGTGTTACAGAAATTTTTCCCATACAGCAAAACTCCAAATCAAAACAAAACAAAAAATTCACTTTCTTATTGACTTTAGTTTGCAATATGCTTTTAGTGTCAACCTTGTCTCAGAAACAGATGAGATCTTCATCCTTCATTGACCTCCCAACCTTCCCCCATTCTGGGTTAGGTAATAAAGAGTTTCTAGAACCTCAAGCCTGACACTCTTGACTTTTCAAAATCATTCTTATTAATGATGACTTTTCTTTCTTAGCTATCATAAAATGCTGACACTTTAGAAACAAATCAAATAGAGGCCTTAGCAAAGTATGCATGGAAGAATACCTTATGAATTCTAACTTCACAAATTCAGAGTATATGTTTTAACCTTTGGTAGAAAGTTTGAACTTAATGTTTTTTAGGATTTTACATTTATCACAGCATTATTTTATTTAAGGCAGCCCTATAAAAGTAAAAACACTTTGCATTATTTTACTTATTATTGTCCATCTATGTAGTTTATAATATAATATTTAAAACAGGCAATTATGCTTTAGATTCATATTTTAAGTTTAGCATATAAATCCATTAAAATTTCCACTAATTAAAACATTACTCCTCTTTACTTGTAATTTATAATGTTTTGCCAAGTATAACTATTTTATCATAATAAAACATTTGAAATGGCATTTTCTCCACATTAAAATGATCTCTATTCTCATGTTTTTATTTCTACTCAACAATCAACTGCCTTTTCCAAGTTAGGTTTGTCACTAAGAAAGAAAAAAATACAAACTACTTACTTCCTTTGAATTGATCCCCATCTACCCAGGAACTACAGAATTTTTCAACGAATAAATCTATATTTTTATTAAAAATTCCAGGCATGACTGACCAACAGTATATCCAGTACCTTGCAGATGCAGAAGAGACACTTTTTAGTGTCTCTAACCCTTCTAACCTAACTGACAAGCTCAGACATTAAGAGAAATAGAGATCCTGGCTGGGCGTGGTGGCTCATGCCTGCAATAACAGCACTTTGAGAGGCCAAGGCAGGCAGATTGCCGCAGGCTGGGTGATCCAAACCAGCCTGGACATCATGGCAAAACCCAGACTCTATTAAAAATACAAAAATTAGTTGGGCATAGTGTTGCACACCTGTAGTCCCAGCTACTCAGGAGACTGAGGCAAAAAAGAGAGAGTGAGAGAGAAAGAGAGATCCTAATCCCAGAGGCAAAGGTGTTCTGTTTTATTGTATTTGTACATAAAACAAAGGAACGGCTTTACGTTATCTACACGCCTGCTTTAATTCATTTTTTACTGGACACTCACACAAAAAGAAAAAGCATTGTTCTCTTTTATGTTGTGCAGTAAGCACCATTCTGTTTTACGTTTTGCAGAATGTTACTGGTGTTTGGAAGTAGAAAAATGTGGCTCATTTTTTTGCTGATGTTCAATAATAAAGATTTAAAAAAACATTAAATTGCACTTTGAAGTAGAGAAGGGATTCTACCCCAACATTTATGTTATAACACCTTAAATAATACTTAGAAGAAACAATTATTCTCTTCTCATTTTCATTAATTAAATGCTAAAGGTTGTGGTTTCTGCAATTTGCAGTCAACAGGGGATCCCTTTGAACTGTATAGAAACTCTATACTTGGAGCCACCACCACGGTCTTAACCCCATGAACACACTCATAGAAAAATAACCTAGCAGATTGGTCATCTTTACTTTTTTCTTCAGGAATACTTTTAAAAAGTCAGGGAGCGTGGGCAGAATTTGCTAACAGTTTTATAATATTCAATAAGAGCTACATATTAATGCCGGAGGGTTCATTACCAATTCAGATTTTATAGTCTGCAGGATTTCTGACAGTACACTATTTAATGATTCTAAAAAAGGCTGCCTTTTCCACTAGTTACCTAATTTTCATTTAGACTTCTGAAAGTAAACAGAACTATGTAGCAGAATGCATCTGGCAATCCCATTTTTAGCAGAGCTAGTGCTCCAGAGAGCCACTACCTACTACTCCGTTAGTGCCAATTGCGACATCTACTGGTAAATTCAGAATGGGATTGTTAAGCCCCAAATAGTGTAGAATCTGACACTCTCCTGTATTTAAAAATTTTTTAATATTTTTCTTACAGTAAGGAAAAACAATGTTTTTATGACATCAACTCTCGTGCAAAGTAATGTTGATATAAAGAGTGCAGAACAAGGTATGTAGCTTCTATTTCAAGAACCTCAGAAATTGTGTATTTTATCACCTATATTTTCATCTCCCTATATATGTATGTGTGTTGGGGGCATGGAGGTAGATCAGAGTGACAAAAAATTAAGAAATAATGTAGGTAAGCCAGGTTTCATGATCAAAATGAACAGTTATTGAGCAAAAGCTAGGCAGGGTGTGAGTAGCAGGCAACTTGATGGTTATTTTGACTTTGATTAATCAACACTAGTCCCTCATTTAAATATGGCTTTAGAAAATAAGAATATATTAGTCAAAAATAGGGAGTAAAGAAATATTTCGCTAAAAATACACTTATCTTTTAATTCTGTTCTTTTAAGGTCCTGTGAAACATTCTGAACATGTTCTCAGACCTGCCATTTTGCAGCTACCTCAAGCTCGAAGTTGTGCAAAAGCAAGAAAAACATTTGGACACAAGACACTGGAATCCTGCAAGACTAAAGAAAAAACGAAAAATAAGGTGAGAAAGCCCAGGATAACAAGACTGACCTCAATCCCACATCCTTCTTTTTATAGGTTGTTTCAGGCCCCCATATCCAGAAATAGGAGTTGCCTGAGCTTTGTTTTGTTGCTGGGCTAGACAGCAAAAAGTCCTTGGTAACTTTTTTTTTTTTTTTTTTTTTTTTTGAGAAAGAGTTTCACTCTTCTTGCCCAGGCTGGAGTACAATGGCACCATCTCGGCTCACCACAACCTCGCCTCCCGGGTTGTGTCCGCTACCAAGCCTGGCTACTTTTTGTATTTCTAGTAGAGATGGGGTTTCACCATGTTAGCCAGGCTGGTCTCAAATTCCTGAATTCGTGATCCACCCGCCTCAGCCTCCCAAAGTGCTGGGATGACAGGTGTGAGTCATCGCGCCCGGCCCACATCACTTCTTAAATAAAAGTAAGGAATTATGTAACATGGTGATAATTATTACATTATATTTAAATGAAAACAATAATATACTTATCTAAAATTGAAAACATGTTTTACTTAAAAATTACTTATATAGCACTCATAAATGATGAAATGATTTTTTAAATTCATAATGGATCTCCCCAAATCATATCTTACAAAGTAAAGGGTTTAGACATATAAAAATATCGGTAAGCGCTGATCAAGTTCAAGTCCCTTACTTTGCTGATAAAAAGAGATGTTGAGTAGGTGCTTTGTTTAGATAAACAAAGACAATGGCAGAGTCAAGATTAGTACCAATCTGGTATTTTTTTACACTTCCATGTTTCTGTCCTTATGTTCACTAAGGGAAAACAAAACAAAGCAAAACTGTGACCAAGTAGTTCAGCTAGAAACAAATGGCTAAGATGGAACAACTCTCAAATTCCAATCTACCTATCTTGAGTCCTGTTTCTCCTGTGTCTGCTTCTGCTGGGAGACAGAGGTAGCACTACAGCAATTGAATATATCCCCAAACCAATATCTGTATGGCTTGAGTAAGTTACTATCTCTTTAGAAAGGCCCACAAAGAGTGATTCAGACACTACATAGTTGGAAGTTAGAATTCTTCTGCATAGCTTGAGTAAGTTACTATCTCTTTAGAAAGGCCTATGAAGAGTGATTTGGGTATTACATAGTTGGAAGTTAGAATTCTTATTTGTCTCTGGAGGCTTTCCAAGCTCTCCCAATTACACTGTATAGAGAGTTCTCTGCTCCTGTTTTGCTGGAATATAGGTCTGGAGTGAATCCCTGGTATGACCTAAACTGGCAAACCCACACTGTGATGTTGACCAGTTGGCAATGTAGAAAATCCCTGACCCTTTTTTGACTGCTGATTCTGGCCCCTGGGCTTTCTCATTGCTGTCCTCATACAAAAACAGGGTCATTGCTCTGGGACAAGAACCCCAGGTTTCCACTGCCCAGTACTCAGCTTTACAACTTTAGAGACACCACAAGATTTGTGAGACTACAGCTCTTCAATGTAAGAGTACAGCTTTAACAAGGTTACCAAGGGCTGGCCAGGCACAATGGCTCATGCCTGTAATCTCAGCACTTTGGGAGGCCGAGGCGGGCAGATCACCTGAGGTCGGGAGTTCGAGACCAGGCTGACCAACATGAAGAAACCCCATCTTTACTAAAAATACCAAATAGCCAGGCGTGGTGGTGCCCGCCTGTAATCTCAGCTACTTGCGAGGCTGAGGCAGGAGAATCACTTGAACCTGGGAGGTGGAGGTTGCAGTGAGCTGAGATTGTACCATTGCACTCCAGCCTGGGCAACAGAGTGAGACTCTGTCTCAAAAAAAAAAAAAAAAAAAAAAAGAAAAGAAAAGAAAAAAAAAAAAAAAGAACTGATGGGGGTATGGTGGCTCATGCTTGTATTCCTAGCACTTTGGGAGGCCGAGATGAGTGGATCTCTTGAGCCAAGGAGGTCCAGACAAGCCTAAGCAACACAGTAAAACACTGTCTTTACAAAAAATACAAAAATCATCTGGGCATGGTGGGATGTGCCTGTAGTCCTAGCTTGAGCCTGGGAGGAGGAGGTTGCAGTGAGCCGAGATGGTGCCAGATTGGGTGACAGAGTCAGACTGTCTCAAAGAAAAAAAAAAAAGAAAAAAGGAAAAAAAGAAGTGTGCAGGTGTTTAATTTGTTTTAAATTATGTATTATAAAGTATAATATGTTGACTAATTTCTAAAAAGTTATATTGCATTTGATAGTAAAATGGCATATACTAAAAATATAGAGCAAAATTTTAATTACATGTTATGACATCAAAAGTACATCAATATTTCTTTTTTGGGAGAATTTTTGTAAATCTTGCATTGCATATTTTAAAAATAAAATTTACTAATATATTTCTTGTGTTTTCTTCCTAAATGATCTAAGCATAAGAGAACATTTCAAGCTATTGTTTGTATGTATTTTTGAATAAATTACAAGGTCTAGTGAATAAACCTTATTTCCAGTTATTGAAAAGCCCTATTATATATGCCCATCATTAAATTTTCTATTTAATGATCTTTGAAGATCCAGAGACACACTGTATGTAAGATGCTATGTAAGAATTTTGGCCAAATGAACGTAATTTAAAGATTTGGTAAAAACTATCGCTAGGTGGATTTTGTAGAACCATTATCTTTATATTTCTTATTAACTTGTATATCAAAATCAGAGAAATTATTTCTCATCCTATCATTTATCAGTGGTTACTTACAATGTATAGATCAAACAATATATGCCTAAATAACTATTTTAACCAACATAGAAGTAAAAACTACCATTTTGGCTGAGAGATACATCATCTGAATGACTAGGTCACGAGCATGTACTTTGATCTTTGCTAACCATCGCACATACTATCTTGATACATGTTTGTCAGTTCTCAAACTCCTGTTAAAAAGGAAATAGTACTCAAAATCATTTTTATTGATTGATATAAAAATTTAAGTGGAAATATACCCCATCTGACTTTAAAAGACATGAATGCCCTGGAACATCTTTGTGAATCCCTGGCCAAGGAAGGAAGGTGTCCACAATACATTGTAAATACTAGACCAGACAATTTATAGGGTTTCTTCCAATTCTAAAATTCCTCACTCTTACATTTATATGTTAATTCAGGTATTGTGCATACACATATGTACTAAGGAAAAGTAACTGGTTAAGTTGCCAGTTGAAAATTTCAAGATAAAGAGATGAGTGGAGTTTTCTCTCATATCGGGTGACTATGATGGTGACATTTTTAGAGTGTTTCCCAGGATTAAATAGTCCTGAAAGAAATCTTTACTAATCCAGAAATGAGAATTAACACAATTTTACTAAAATGGCAAAAATGACAAAACATAGTGGGATTTCTGAATATTATAATATTCTGATATTAGACATATCTCCATTGTATGCGACCTGGGCAAGTTATTTAAGTTCTTTGTGTCAGTTTATTCAACTGCAAAATGTGGATAATAGAAGTACAAAGTGTATAGATAGAGTTGTCAGGAGTGAATGAGATAGTACATAAAATGTTTAGGGCAGTACTTGAACATAGTAAGCTTTCAATATATTTAATTACAACTATTGTTTCCTTGTCTGATGGTTCTATAGCAAAGTAGTCTTCATAAACTTTTTGATAGATTTCTTTACTTTCAGATTTCTGAGGGAAATTCCTATTTGTTAAGTGAAAATGTATCAAGTGCCAGAATTTCAGTCCAGCTGTCTACTAACCAGCACTTTTTAGGTGCAACATCAGTAGGGTAAGTTAATAATGAGAAAACAGAAGGGTTGCCCTTTCATTCTTGCATTCTTTCATTATTATAACCATTCATGGAAAATCATTTTCTGACCTTGTATGGATAAACTGCCAAGATTCCGATTTGAAAGGAGATTTTGTTGGAACAGAAGTTTAAAATACTTTAAAAAATATTTGATACTTAAATATTCACATAAATACTGAATTATCTTCATTGTCTCATTGACTTGGGAGAGAACTTTTTGAAAAGGTGTGGCTAAACTTTTATTTAGTTGGGCATAAATTATCTGGTTAGTAGATTAGCCTTTCTTCCTCTCTCTCTGGTATTTTTTTCTCTTTTAAATTATTTTGGCATTATTCATCATTTACTGGCATAGGTTAGATAGACAACAAGGAAAGCAATACAAATCTACAATATTTATTGGTATTTATTAGTGTTACTAGTGAAAAAGAAATGTTTTATCTGAGAGAAAACTAGCTGTGGATATAAACTGGCTCACATGATTGGGCTCTGTCCAGGTGTGGTAGCACGTGCCTTCCGTGCACACTGGGGATGCAATGCAGAACCCTGAGCACATCTGTCTACAAAGAGAGGGCTTCCTGTCTTCGAGTTTCTCATCATAAAAAACACTTTTAACATTAAAACAAGTTTCTGGGAGGCAAAAAAATTTAAGCCAATGCACACTCAACTGTTAACAGACAGGTTTCGCTTTTGCCCTGGAGATTTCTGGTTGTTAAAAGCATTAGCCACTTGGGGAAGAGAAGAGTGGAAATTAGATATTAGACAGGCTGTGTTGGAAAAGCAAAAAGGGTTGGGCAGCGCTCCTGGCTGACCACACAGCCAGTGCAGTGATGGGCATGAGGCAGCCAGGACTGGTCTCTGCCAGTGCTGTAATACCTGGAATCTATTCTGTCTATCACCTCTGGATGCTTCTATCTGAATTTTTCTATCATTTCTCATAACTTCAAACAAACAAAAGTGAGCAGTAAATTTGCTTTACACAAATCTATTAAATTATCTGATTATTTCAAGGTTTAAAACGGCTTTATTCATGTATTTAAAATAGTAAATGCTTATTTTTTTTTTAGATGTCAACCAAATGAAGATAAATGTTTTTTAAAAAGCTGCAGTTCCAATTTTGTTTTTGGAGAAAACATGGTAGAAAGAGTTTTGGTAAGATTTTGATATATGTTTCTATTACTATATACAGAGCTGTTACTTTAAATTTCTAAAGGCAAATTAATGAAAAATAATATTAAATTGGATTATTCTTTTTAACTCCTGAGTTTAAAGGGACATTTTCTTTCTTTAACTGGAAAGATTCTCCTGAGAAGTATGTTCTAGTTGTTAAAGTAATAGAAACCCACAGAGGAAGGGAATTGTATAATTATAACATTGTTACTGATGTGAAATATTAAATAGTTCTTTGACTTGTGTTGGACCAAGGAAATCCCAGAATATCTGCAATAGTTAGATAAGCTCAACTGGTAATATTTTAATAGTTTGCTGATTGCACTGTTTTATAACAAGATGCATTTAAAATTATTTGCCAATTTGTTCTTATTAGTTAACCACAACCCTACTTTCAAGTTCTTACATCAAAGAGCATTATTATAACTTTTCTGTTGCTAGCTTTCAGAGAAAATTCATAGTGCTTTACTTGCCTATGAGACTATATTTGACTGATGAAAACCCCTGACAGTTATTACCATCATCCTTATTTAATACTCAGCGTCCTCTTGCAAGAACCAACTCATTAAGCCAGCTCATTCCAAGATTTTTTTTTTTTTATATGGGTTCTTGCCCTGTCTCCCAGGCTGGAGTGCAGTGGCACAATCTCAGTTCACTGCAACCTCTGTCTCCCTGGCTCAAGGGATCCTCCCGCCTCAGCGTCCCGAGTAGCTGGGATCACAGGCACGCACCAACCACACTTGGCTAACTTTCTGTATTTTTGGTAGAGACAGGGTTCACCATGTTGCCCAGGCTGGTCTTGAACTCCCGAGCTCAAGAAATCCATGCACTTTGGCCTCCCAAAGTGCTGGGATTACAGGCGTGAGCCACTGAGCCCAAACTCATCCCAATATTTTTAGGGCTTTCATATATTAGTCATTTTAAAGGCAGAGTTTATTTTATACATGCTTCAGACTACATACCAATTCAAGGGTAATGTCATTTTTTTGGCTTAGCCTTAGAGGAACCCTTCTGTCACTACCAAAATGGTCAACTCACCAATCCTAGAGCTGCTGACCTATGCTTTTGAATGTGAACCAGAACAAACTAGCCTCCAAGGTGAATTAACAGGCAGTATATTTAGGCCCATTTATTCCATATCACTTATTTCTAAGTTTAACATTAGATTAGCCACAGCATCTGTAAAATGCCAGATAGGGCATTCCAAGCCTCACAGGATCAACTTTACAAATTCAATTCAATTTACGAAACATGTACTGAGTTCTTATGGTATATAAAGCATTGATCTCAAATTTGGCGGCATGTTAGAATCACCCTTTTAAGGATTTCTTATACCTGGCTTCATCCCAGAACAATTAGCTCAGAATGCCTGTGGGTGAGGCCAGGTGTCAAGTGATTCTAATGTACAGGCAGGTTTGAAAACCACCTGAGTAAGTGGTTATGCAAAGCTAAAGAAGACACTGTACCCTACAGGTGCTTTTAATCTAGTAAGAGGAGACAGAGAATACCTATACAAATAAACTATAGTCAGAACTACAGGTTTGGTTTGAGAAGGCACTTGTGCACATTTCCTATGGTCATTTTAAATCTGGCTTATAAAGGAACCTGAACTCTCTATCTCCTTAAGTTGTAAATATCTTAAGGATAACAGGAACTATAGAAATAATATGTGTTTGCCCTCTAATGCTGTCGATTTTTGGTCTTGTGATTTGGGGGCCAGGATGCACTCCTGGCTTATTGGCTATGTGTTTTTAGAGTGAGTCATTTAAACTTTCTGTGCCTCAGTTTCTATTTTCTTAAAATGGAAATAATTATATCCATCACTACCAATGTTTTTATTATACTTTAACTTCCGGGGTACATGTGCAGGACGTGCAGGTTTGTTACATAGTTATACATGTGCCATGGTGGTTTGCTGCACCTATCAACCCATCATCTACATTAATTATTTATCCTATGCTATTCCTCCCCTAACCCCTCACCCCGCAAAGGTCCTGGTGTGTGAAGTTCCCCTCCATGTGGCCATGTGTAATCTTTCTTCAACTCTCACTTATAAGTGAGAACATGTGGTGTTTGGTGTTCTGTTCTTGTGTTAGTTTGCTGAGAATAATGGTTTCCAGCTTCATCCATGTCCCTGCAAAGGACATAAACTCATCCTTTTTTATGACTGCATAGTATTCCATGGTGTATATGTGCCACATTTTCTTTATCCAGTCTATCACTGATGGCCATTAGGGCTGGTTCCAAGTCTTTGCTACTGTGAACAGTGTCACAGTAAACATACATGTGAATGTGTCTTTATAGCAGAATGATTTATAATCCTTTGGGTATATACCCAGCAATAAGATTACTGGGTCAAATGATATTTCTAGTTCTAGATCTTTGAGGAATGGCCACGCTGTCTTCCACAATGGTTGAACTAATTTGCACTCCCAACAACAGTGTAAAAGTGTTCCTATTTCTCCATATCCTCTTGAGCATCTGCCGTTTCTTGACTTTTTAATGATCACCATTCTAACTAGCATGAGATGGTATGTCAATGTGGTTTTGATGTGCATTTCTCTAATGACCAGTGATAATGATTTTTTCATATGTTTGTTGGCTGCAAAAATGTCTTCGTTTGAGAAGTGTTTGTTCATATCCTTTGCCCACTTTTTGATGGAGTTGTTTTTTCTTGTAAATTTGTTTAAGTTCTTTGTAGATTCTGGATATCAGCCCTTTGTCAGATGGATAGATTGCAAAAATTTTCTCCCATTCTGTAGGTAGGCTGTTCACTCTGATGACAGTTTTTTTAGCTGTGCAGAAGCTCTTTAGTTTAATTAGATCCCATTTGTCTGTTTTGACTTTTGTTGCCATTGCTTTTGGTGCTTTAGTCATGAAGTGTTTGCCAATAAAATCAGAACTCAGGATTAAGAAACTCACTCAAAACTACACAACTACATGGAGACTGAACAACCTGCTTCTGAATGACTACTGGATAAATAAAGAAATTAAGGCAGAAATAAAGATGTTCTTTGAAACCAATGAGAACAAAGACACAATGTATCAGAATCTCTGAGACACATTTAAAGCACTGTGTAGAGGGAAATTTATAGCACTAAACTTCACAAGAAAAAGCAGCACAGATCTAAAATCGACACCCTAACATCACAATGAAAAGAATTAGAGAAGCAAGAGCAAACAAATTTAAAAGCTAGCAGAAGACAAGAAATAAGTAAGATGAGAGCAGAACTGAAGGAGATAGAGACATGAACTACCCTTCAAAAAAATCAATGAATCCAGGAGCTGGTTTTTTGAAATGATTAACAAAATATATAGGACCACTAGCCAGACTAATAAAGAATAAAAGAGAGAAGAATCAAACAGATACAATAAAAATGATAAAGGATATACCGCTACTGATCCCAGAGAAATACAAACTACCGTCAGATAATACTATAAACACCTCTATGCAAATGAACTAGAAAATCTAGAAGAAATGGATAAATTACTGGACACATACACCAAGATTAAACCAGGAAGAAGTCGAATCCCTGACTAGACCAATAACAAGTTCTGAAATTGAGGCAGTAACTAATAGCCTACCAACCAAAAAAGCCCAGGATCAGACGGATTCACAGCTGAATTCTACCAGGGGTACAAAGAGGAGCTGGTACCATTCCTTCTGAAATGATTCCAAACAATAGAAAAAGAGGGACTCCTCCTTAACTCATTTTATGGGGCCATCATCATCCTGATACCAAAACCTGGCAGAGACACAACAAAAAAAGAAAATTTCAGGCCAATATCCCTGATGAACATTGATACAAAAATCCTCAACAAAATACTGGCAAATGGAATCCAGTTGCACATCAAAAAGCTTATCCACCACAATCAAGCTGGCTTCATCCCTGGGATGCAAGGCTGGTTCAAATCAATAAACATAATCCATCACATAAACAAAACCAAGACAAAAACACACGCACAATTATCTCAATAGATGCAGAAAAGGCCTTTGATAAAATTCAACACCCCTTCATGCTAAAAACTTATAAGAGCTATTTATGATAAACCCATAGCCAATATCATAATGAATGGGCAAAAACTAGAAGCATTCCCTTTGAAAATCGGCACAAGGCAGGATGCCCTCTCTTAGCACTCCTATTCAACACAGTATTGGAAGTTCTGGCCAGGGCAATCAGGCAAGAGAAGGAAATAAAGCGTATTCGAGTAGGAAGAGAGGAAGTCAAATTGTCTCTGTTTGCAGGTAACATGATTGTATACTTAGAAAACCCCATAGTTTCAGCCCAAAATCTCCTTAAGCTGATAAGCAACTTCAGTAAAGTCTCAGGATACAAAATTAATGTGCAAAAATCACAAGCATTCCTATATACCAATAACAAACAAACAGAGAGCCAAATCATGAGTGAACTCCCATTCACAATTGCTACAAAGAGAATAAAATACCTAGGAATACAACTTACAAGGGATGAGAAGGACCTCTTCAAAGAAAACTACAAACCACTGCTCAAGGAAATAAGAGAGGACACAAACAAATGGAAAAACATTCCATGCTCATGGATAGGAGAATCAGTTTTGTGAAAATGGCCATATTGCCCTAAGAAATTTATAGATTCAATGCTATCCCCATCAAGCTACCATTCACTTTCTTCACAGAATTGGAAAAAACTACTTTAAATTTCATATGGAACCAAAAAGAGCCCGCATAGCCAAGACAATCTTAAGCAAAAAGAACAAAGTTGGAGGCATCACGCTACCTGACTTGAAACCATACTACAAGGCTACAGTTAAAAAAAAAAAAAAAAAACAAAAAAAACAGCATGGTACACAAGGCTGCAGTAACAAAAACAGTATGGTATTGGTACCAAAACAGATTTATAGACCAATGGAACAGAACAGAGGCCTCAGAAATAACACCACACATTTACAACCATCTGATCTTTGACAAACCTGACAAAAACAAGCAATGGGTAAAGGATTCCCTATTTAATAAATGGTGTTGGGAAAACTGGCTAGCCATATGCAGAAAGCTGAAACTGGATCCCCTCCTTACGCCTTATACAAAAATTAACTCAAGATTGATTAAAGACTTATGCATAAGACCTAAAACCATAAAAAACCCTAGAAAACCTAGGCAATACCATTCTACCAATTTTAAGGGAATGTCTTGATGTCTAATTAAGTAATGCAAAAGAATTTTCAGTACATAAGGGAAAAAAAGGGTAAGTTCTTAAGTATAATTGTTTCAATTCTCTGTGTTCTGCAGAGACCTATACATTATCACAAATGTCATGTTAATTAGTCTTTTTTGTGCAGGCCTTGATTACAGCAGACTAACAGAGCCCCAGGTAGCCTTAAAAGAGACTGCTGGCAAAAATTGTCTGGGAGGAAAAGAGGATTCTTTCTACAAAGATGTCTTCTGAGACATCTTTTGGGGATCTCTGGATAATTTTTTTGTTTTTTTCCATAAAATGGATAGTAAGAGTAAATTTCTGGGGGTACTGAAATATCTTGAAACAGAAATGATAGTTGTGTCTCCTGGGCATTTAGTTAGTCTAGTGAGAGTGTGGAACAGCTGGTACCTTCTTTTGTGCCGTTAGACCTTTCCCATTGCCTCCAGGACTACATCCCACCTGAAGTAGGCTGGTGGTAACTAGATTATGTTTTCTGAGGATTAGAACTAAGGCTTTCTAACAATGGGGATGAATTCTTTGCTCAGCACAAAGAAAACCCAAAACAAAAACATACCAGCTAGGTTTGTTTGCTGTGTTGAAATAGAAAAACTGAAGTGTTTTACTGCAAATATATAGGGATCAAATTAAATACTTTTATGAAATAATAATGAATCTTTTCCCCCACTCAGGGTACTCAAAAACTCACCCAGCCTCAACTTGAAAATGATTCATACGCTAAGGAAAAACCATTCAAATCCACTCTGAAATTTCCTATCAACTTTTTAAGTTCAAGTAAGAATTATTTCATTTGTAAAACATTTGATTCAACTAGTGTGTCTCCTGTTTTTCATGTTATTAACATTCATATTTAACATAAGTAAATTAATATTTAATATAAGATTTTTGAAAACAAATAATCCAGTATTTCAAATATTTTGGTAAAAATTAAAGCATATAAATATGATTATCTGATATATAAACTTTAAAAATTTTTTGAGTTAATGCTATGGGGAAATCAATAAGGAGATTTTACACAAACTCAAGCAGTTTGAATTTTTGGAAACACTGTTATAAGTAGATATATGTGGTAATAGGGACAACAAAGAACTTTCACAGTAAAGAAAATGGGGCCTTTTAAGTGTTTTTTCCCCATTTTATCTTAGGAACAGACTCTATTAAAAATACTTCCCTAATTGAATCAGCTGCTGCATTCTCTTCTCAACCATCACAAAAATGCTTGCTGGAGAAAATTGATGTTATAACCGGAGAGGAAACAGAACATAATGTGTTAAAGGTCTGTATATCATGTTTTACTCTTTCTAGTAGCATTTACATACTTGGAATAAAGGTACCATCAGAAGAGACATCCTTTAAAAACACAGACAGAAGTATAGTTTTCATGGAGATTAAGTTACTTAAATAAAAATGTTGGATGCTCCCAAAAATTAAATAAATAATTTATTATCTTCTTGTGTTTGTATGTGTACTTTGCAGGAAAATTGGTTGTTAAGTTTATAATTATTCACATTAGTCCCTTAGAAATAAGACAGCCAAGGATACTGCTTTAATACTTGATTTTGTAATTAGTGCTTTATAGTGAGTACATAATTCTACTTACACAGAGGTTTAACAATGTTGATAACTTGATTTTAGCCCAGTAAGAATTTTGTTTTCCTTCTAAAAAAGTTTAGAATTTCATATGAAATTTAGCTTCCTTTTAAAAAAAGTTTAGAATTTCATGTAATATAAGAATCTCACAGATATACACTATAGTATCATAAGTTAGGATTTTAATCCTACTATGCACAAGCACATGAAATGCAATTACTACAACTTTACCCTTTTCCAACAAGGCAGAAATTTCTCTTTGCTTTTCTCCATCTGCTTTTCTTCAAACTCTCTCCATTCCTTTTCACTTCCTCTATGATCTACAGTTACTTTTACTTTAAGTGTGTCTTAAAGCATAACTCTTAGATTAGATTAATTCCAGTATTATTGAAGTAATTGCTAGGGGTGAGGCTCTTACGTGCTCTATTTTTAACAGGCTGTCTAGGTGATTCTTGTACACAGTAGTAATAATTGTAGCAGGGTAGCCTGTGGTATCACATCCTACTTTTCCACATTATCATGCTATCTTTGAAAATTTTGAAGCATGCAAATGGTTCAATGATTCCTTTACTTTCAATAACATTATAAAGCTCAAATAATATTAATATAAAAGTTGATGTATATATAAACATAGTGTTAAAAAATCAGAAAGTATGTATGGCATTCTACCATTGACAGAAAAAAAAGGGGGGAACATTTATATGTACTGGCATGTATATACATACAAATATCTCTGGAAGAATAAACAAAATATTTATATCAGTGGTTAATTGTTGCAGGGGTGGAAATTGATAGATAGGAAATAACAGCTGGGGGCCCTTTTCACTTTGTATGTCTTTTTACTTTTTGATGTTTGAACTATCCAAAAATTATATGTTTCTAATGTTAAATATATTTTAAAAGCTGCTTTATAAATCATTAAAAAGGATTATTCCAGTAAAAGATCAGACACATATAAATGTGTCATAACATAGGAAATAGCTTTGAAAAAAATTCCTATATTTGATATTTTTTAAAAATTGTCATTTAGATCAACTGCAAGCTTTTCATATTCAACAAAACAACACAATCCTGGATTGAAAGGGGCAGAGGAACATTGAGACTGAATGACACAGCAAGCAGTAACTGTGGAACATTACAGTCAAGACTAAGTAAGGAATCCTTTTGTAAAGCAAGCTATGATTTCTCATGTATATCTATAATGATGTAGGTACACATCATTTTCTGGAGGTGTGCTATAAAACACACCAAAACATCAGACTGTTGAAAATATTTCTATAGGAGCTTTCCATTTCAAGTAGGCTCTTCTGTTAGACTGCATGGGCTCCAGTTCTGGTTCCAGCAGTGACTAACTAGCGACCTTGACAAGTTTCTCAATCTCTCTCTGTATTCTACTTACATCGATTTAAAATGGGAATAACTGTAGTTCATGACTTACTGAGTGACCGAGAGAATTCAATGAGATATAGCATGTAAAGCATGCAAAGCATCTGTATCAGAGCCCAGCACACACCTAAATAGTAATTCTACTATTATTTGAAAGAATATGATGCAAATTATTTTGTAAAGTGAAAAGTTTTTCTAAAAGAAAATACTTGTCCCATAATTTATCCTTGGCATCCCAGACATGGCGTGGGGGTCAGGATGAAGGATTAGTCTCTAAGGAAAGAGATTAGTTTCTAAAGTGCACAGCTATTGAATCCTGCAGGCACAGTGATTTTCAGAAGCTGGAGCCAGTCAAACTGAAAGATACAAAAGAGCTAGCATTCAAAAAGACACAATGGGCATTGTTCATAAGTACAAACTGAAAGAGAGCACAGGGAGAGATCTGGGTAGGATGAATGGATTCATTGGATTCATTGGTCAATTTTGAGAGGTCAAGACTTTGGAGGAGACCACAGGTAGCTGTTGGATCAAAGAATAAGGTTATTTGTTGAGTTTTTGATATTAAGCTAAAGAAAAAATAGGTAGAAATACAATTCAGATTAAAAGGATAGAAACAGTGTCTTCAGTTCTGTAACTGGCACATAGGTTTCTAAATAACCCAACCAAGTAATAGTCCCAAGGCAGGTGCAAGTTATTTACTACTCTGCTTTGATTCCACTGCCTGACAAAAGAAAAAAAAATACCCCCAAACAAAAATAAAAAACAAAAATTCCCAAAAGAGTTTTCTTATTATACAGATAATATACATTCATTGTAAAAAGCAGAAAGTATGGATTGAAAAAATTTTTATAAATCACTTAAAGGCCTATCTTCCTGAGATAACATCTGCTAACAGAATATGTTTTTCTGACCTTTGTTTTCTGTATATAAATGTATACATAGACCATAGAATTTATGATTCATGGTGTTTATTTTGCTTTGTAGCTAATTTTTCTTTTACATATTACACTATGATTTTTTCACATCAATAAATATCTTTTTGCAGTATTCTTAATGGGTTCATAATATTCTCTTGAATGACTACACCATAATTTATTTAACTAGTTTCATTTTTTTTGGACACTTAAGGTTTTTGTTTCAGTTTTCTTCATTGTAAACCGTTCTCAGACAAATATTCTTCAGACCATTAGTTCTTAAAAGGAGTTCTAAAATTTTAACCACTTTTTAAAATATTACAGTAAAAAAGTGTAATTTCAGCATTTAAGATAAAAAAGTTCTCCCAACATAAAGTCCAATTTGAAAACAAAGTTATAATCCAGTCAAGTCACAAGTTAGTATTGAATCTACAGTCTGAAAAACAACTACAAAATTTATTTTGCTACATTTTGAAAATGGTATTTCCTCTGTGAGGAGTCAAGTGTTCTGTAATCTGATGTAGTCACCTTCCTATTTTAGTTATGCGCAATCAAGGCAGTCTAAGGCTGATCCTCAATAGCAAACTCTGGGCCCAAATGAAGATTCAAAGAGCAAGCCACAAAAATGTACGAATAACAGCTACTGATTTAGGAGACTATACCATCAAAGTATTTTTAATTCAGGTAAGTGAGAAATTTCAGTGATAGAGGATTATCCTACTAAATTAATAGATGTCTGCAATACTAATTTGTTTTTTCATTTTGTTATAATGGTACATTGGCTGAGAGCCATTCATTACGTCTGTTTATAGTATAAGAGCTAAATTTTATGTGAAATTCAGAAATGAACACCAAAGTCTATGCAATCAATTGGGACTCATTCCAAGATATTGGTGTGATATATGCCGTCAAATCTCTACACTTTACTATCGAAATTTTGTGAACAATCTTACTATGTTACCAGAGTGGCTATTGTCAGGAATGGTTCCCAGGAAGAGGTCAGCAGACTCTGAAGCCTAATGCTTATCCTGCAAGCTGAGACTGAAAAAAGGCTTTGGGTCACTGGAAAAGAACCGATGAGAAATGGAAAAACACAGAGCTAGCAAGTTAAAACAACCAGTCCAATAGCAAATTCCAATTCTGGACATGAGTAAATCTCCAAGGTAACAGGATGGGAGCACAGTTTTAGCTGTTCCTGGCAGAGGAATGCTTGACCTTAAATACAAGATCCAGACCCAAGAAAGCTGGCAAGAATATATTCAAGCAAAAAAAAAAAAAAAAAAAAAAAACCCAAAAACAAAACCACAATCCCCTCCCTGGCAAAACTGGATTTCCCCATGGGCTGACTGGAGAAGACTGATTACCCAAGTGACTCATGCAGAAGGTGACAATACAAATAAATTGGCTTCTATGTAGTAACACAGAAAAAAAAAGCTGGCAGGTGCCCATGATGAAAAACCAAAGTTTATTAGCTACCACTAAGTGTATTATTAGGTGTAAATGATACTGAGAATTAAAACGTTCAGGTAAGATGATGTACAAACCCCGTTTACCACTTAAGATATTAATACTCTTGTCAGTCTTCTGGGCCAGATCCCCCCTTGGTTTTAGGCAGGCAAAATAGCATGCCAGAGACTGAGCCTGTTAACCATGGCTAGATTCCATCCTCAGAGATAGTGACTATTAACATTTTGGTCTTATACTTTAGTACATACATGCATCTGTGTGCAGGTATATACACACATATATGTAACATAATGTACACACTGTATAACCTTCGGGCAAGCTACTTAGCCTTCTTTAAACTGATTTTATTCATCTGCAAAACGATGATGGTAACAAAAGTACACTTTAGAAAGGCTGCTGAGGTTAAATAGCTAATATGATTGTGAAACACACATTATGTTATTTTACTTATCAATGTTAATGAGTGTCTTCATGACATTATTCCTCACAAAGTGTTTTAGTAGGTGAAAGAATTCTATTATGGACCATTATTTATTCCATTAATCCCACTGACGTGAATGATAAAACCTGGGATTCAACTTTCAGCCAATTTGCTGACTAGCAACTCAGACAAGTTATTTTACCTTTCTGATCCATAATTTCCTCATTCGTAAAGGGAAGAGGGAAACATGCATATATTGAATACCTGTGCTACCTATATATTGCTGATATAAGTGAAATTAATAATGAACCCACAGTTTGACTATAAGAATTGAAAAAAGAATATAAACAGTAAATTTTATACCAACTTTATTGTTACCATTATTTTTATATTTTCATATGAATAACAACCATTAAAACAGCATATAAAAGTATTAAAAAGCAAGAACCTCTGATGTATTGATGGTACTATACCATAGACTGCTCTAATGAGCTCAGCATATCCACAAAGCTGTCGTTTGGAGGAATTTCCAAGCAAAGTGATAGACAGGAAATGGAAGTATTTTTTTCTGCAAGCCTACAATTTTATATAGCATAAAATAGTGGAAGAGGGATGGTCTTAACAAGTTTAAATTCAAATAGAAATTTTATATAACAAAAATTCACTTTCTCAATGTAAAATGTATAAATTGGGATTGCTTATAAAAGTATACATTTTAGGATGCAATTTGGTTCAAGATTGTCTTTTTACTGCTTACATTTTAGGGTGTTAGCACCTATGTACATTGTAGATTTATGCCATATAATTCCTTCCTTATTAGTAGTGAAAGATTAAAAATCTGTAAAATGTAGCTAATATTACTTATTTTCTTAACAATTTAATGTTCCTCATGTAGGCCAGTGTCAAAGATACAGCATATTTGTATGCAGCAATACATCATCGTCTTGTTGCCCTTCAAAGCTTCAATAAGCAGAAAGACATCAATCAAGCTGAAAGCCTGTCAGAAACAGTCCAACAATTGAACTGCGAAAGCTGTGATGAGAATGAGGATGATTTTATCCAAGTTACTAAAAACAGATCAGGTAAATAGCTTTTGTTTTGTTAGGTCAAAGGTTTAAAAAAGAATTTTAAGCATGATCCTAATATATTAGGTAGATTTTTAAACAAGTGGAACTGCTCTGTTTAAAGTGGGTGGTGGCTAGAGCCCTGGCTATTTGGATCTGAGGAGTGGGTTTGAAAATAACTGTCTTCTATGGGTAGTGTTCATTTTATCAAGTCAGCCTCATGGTGATACCCATATGTCATTTGCCTGTAAACTGCATAAAAGACTATTACTTTGCTACCCTGAAACTAACTCTTCATTTATATTTATCTTCACTTATTCTCATCCTATTATTAGCTATAATTGGAAGAATTATAAATACATATAATGGGTCCACCTGGTAAATTTGGCTTGATACCCTGAAAATCCTGTTTATTCCCTTTTTAGAATTTGACTGCTTATAACAATAACTAGATTGTACAAATATGACTTTCAAGGACCTATTTTGTCTAGGACAAAAAGTACTATTTCTTTTATTATTTACAAATAAGGTAAGGCTGAAGTAGAACCAGTGTAAACAGATTGTCAGCTTTTAGTGTTTATCTTGATATGTGGATTTAAAACTAATATTCATATTTCTTTTTGGAGAAAAACAATGTCAAAAATAGTAAGCTCAACTTTGTTATATAGATGTAGTTATTCCAATAAAGTCATCTAAGTGTTTTCACTAACAGTTTCACTTAGTCCTGAATTCTGTTCTACAGAGGACTGAATAATACAATTACAGTGATAGTGTGGTAACAAGCATTTTTTCAACTCTTAATCATTTTGCAATATTAAAACTGGTTTAATCATATATAATTTAAGAATCTATCAAAGAACATGCATAACTGGATGACATATCTTCCTTTGCTTAATACTAAAGCTATAATCAAAAGGAAAAATACACAAAACATCCAGAACAGTATCATAACCTGCTTTACCCAGTAATTCAGAGAACTAATTGAATATAATTTTTCTTGCTACTTTAAGCAAATGTATTAAATGAATGGTTTATTAGTCTTTAAAACACATAAAATGAATAAAATTGTCTTTTACTTTATAATAATGTTTACATTGCCAATAATAAAATGAGGTCTATCAAAGAATTAGTTGGTACACATTAATAATGTCAATTTAAAATAAGGATTAAATAGCAAATTCTCTTATGAACCAATGACACGTGCTTATGATATCTATATTTTGTTATATTCCATTTTAGGAAAGGGGTGCCGTGTAACTATCTTAATAAAAAACAATGAAAATAATGCAAAGCAAATGTCAATCATATGAACCCCCTTTCCCCTGACATTTTTTCCCCTTTTCACTTAGTATCTTCTCCCAGAGGCATTAAAAACAAATAGTAAAATGTTATGGAAGCAATAAAAGGTCTTTTTTGGACTTTCTTGCCTATAAATTCTCTAAAAGAGTCATGATTAAAATTTTACCAACATCTCTAAATGTTACTTGTAAAAATGTATATTCTGTAGCTTTTATTTCCTCACCAATAAGTATATTCATGAATATTAATGTTTAGTTGCATTCAATATTAAATCTAGTCCAAATATAATACTGTATAATAAAACATTTTAAATTTATATCACAGATCCTTCTAGGTGGACTCACAGACAGTCGGTTGCCTGTTCATGAATACTACCTACTATAAACATGACATCTACAAAGAGGGGTCACCCTACTGAAAATACTAAACCACCTTAACGAATGAGAAGATTCTGTTCATTTCTTGAAGAGTTTTTATAGAAAACCTTAAGAAATGTAATTTGTTGCAATTAACATTTTTCTCTTATGTTTTACATTTTACATTTTGATTGTTATGTAGAAACTGACAGAATTTTAAAAAATAAATGGACTTCAGAAGTTTAAAATTTACCATTTTAGAAGAAGTTAATTTAGAGTAGGATTTTATAACTAATTTGGACTTTTCATCACATTGATGGATATAATAGTTGGAATTATAAATTGCTAGATTTGATAAATATCTAACAAAATGTTTATTTTTTTCAGTCACACATTGGCCATAAAATGAATATTTTACTAAATTTCCAGAGTAATTTCTCTGAAAAATAATATAATTGCATGATAACATTTCACGAAATCTTATTTATCGTCAGGGAAATGCATATTTTAATTTAGATTTTGGATTTCCTAATATGATAAACTTATATATTCATGGTATGAATTCCTTTATAAAGAGAATCTGCTCTTGGACTTGTATCTGTTGCATCTTGTAATGCTTGACTCATGGTCAGCATCCAATAGTTGTTAAATGAATAAATAAAATATAACACATTACTTATGTATCAAAAAGCATGTATAAAAATGCCAAAATGTTAACTTGTTCTACTTTGTTTTATGTAATTCTATTTTCATTAATATTTTAGTAGGTGTAGCTGTATATAGAGAAAAACAAATGCAGCATATATAGCCAAATGAATATTTTTCTCAATTGCTATTATTATAGTAGGCTACAGTAATTTCAACGATTTTGCAAGAGTTTTGATGCTCTTCTTTGAGATTTGTTTCAGAGACACCTCACAAATCACACAAGAAAATCAGTCTCAGTACTTATAGCCGTATTTCATTTTTCAATCTAGTTTTATCACACCATGGCTTCAATGTGACTTTTGATTGTGACCCCTAAACAATTCTCTGATTAGGGGATAAAAACTCATAATTCTAAAATGTTTCTGAAAATGTTCTCAACAATGATGACATATTTGGAATAAGGGTATAATTTCACTAAGTGCTACTTCAAAGAATATTCATTTGGATATATGAATATACATTTTTAAAAGTTATATTACTGTATTACCATACCTGTTATAAAATAATAAAGATATAAGTATTTAAGTCAAATCTCAACTAGTGCCTGAAAATTTAGTATAGCATATGAAAGTTGAATTAACTCTTTTAGATTATAATTTAGTTAGTAGGCTAATTGTTCAGCATTTTGCTCCTTCCTTATAACTGAGAAAGTGTAACTTAGTATAAGTTAATTACTAGAGGCCCATTCATTCTTCCAGTGATTCTAGAAGAAATAAGGCACATAATATCACTTACTTCTAAACAAAGGAGTGAATGACTCAAAATAAAGAGAAAAAAAGTTAATGTGAGATGAAGAACGATAGAAAGAAGGGAAAAAAGAGCTTTAGTATGAAAAGAAGGACAAAAAGAATGGACAACAGAAATTCCGTTTTTTAAAATCCAGAAGAGTGCCTCTGATGCAGAACACACTCAGTGGAAAATTTTTATTAGAAACATAACATAGAGAGACATTTGGAGAAGATAATAAAGTACTGGTTCTCTTTTATTATAAGATCTTAGCTGATGTGGGAACACTGTGATTGCACTATAAATTGCTAAAGTGAAGAAGAGAACAAATATCTTTTTTTTTGTTCTTTCTTTTTTTTTAGATAGAGTCTCGCTCTGTCACCCAGGTTGGAGTGCAGTGGCACGATCTTGGCTCACTTCAACCTCTGCCTCCTGAGTTCAAGGGATTCTCCTGCCTCACTCAGCCTCCCGAGTAGCTGGGATTACAGGCGCCCACCATAAAAGCCCAGCTATTTTTTTGTATTTTTAGTAGAGACAGGGTTTCACCATGCTGACCAGGCTGGTCTTGAACTCTCGATCTCAAGTGATCCACTTGCCTCGGCCTCCCAAAAGTTCTGGGATTACAGGTGTGAGCCACTGCGCCTGACCATCTTTATCCTTTTGACATGTTCATCCTTGTCCCCATTCTAAGGTGGAGATAAAGCAATATCTTCTCAATGTTTGAAACATTTTTAAGTTGAATTCATTCTATGATTTTCTTTAGATTTCTCTGCATATATCAATGAAAAAAATTCACCACCTTAGTTTCTGATCTATAAAGAAATGCCAGTGCAACAAAATAAAATGTAGGGTTAGAAAATTAGGAAAGCAAAGAGAGAAGTGAAAATTCCCAGATATTTATGAAATGGAAAAGAACAGAAACATGAAATTTAAACTCACTACTCTTTCAACCCATTTTCTATACACTTTGTTATTCTTTCTTTTAATTCTTTTGCAAATATTTAGTACAATTTTGGAGGAATAGTAGAAATAGAAACATTTTATAGTTTTTCCTTGTCCTGTATCTTCATCTAGCCTTCTTCTTTTTAGCTTTCCTGCGTCTTTTGTTCCCCTTTTATGAGGAGAGATCAGTTGTACAATAATATCCATCACAAGTTATTTAGGTATATTTCAAAGTATACATTTTGTATTTCCAAAGCAGCTGTTTTAAATTAAAATTTACTTAACTAATTTATGTCATTATATATCTTTTGTTAAGACAATCTAAATGTTCTTCTCTTTTAACAATATTTTACTCAACTGTTTTCTCTAATTACAGACAATTTAAATGTTCTCTTTTAAAAAAGTACTCTTTTCCATCTGCCAAAGCAAGGAACCCTTTGTCACCAGGAGAATACACCCTATACAGCAGTGGTAACCAACTTTTTTGGCATCAGGGACTGGTTTTGTGGAACATCATTTTTCCAAAGACTAGGGGGTGGGTGGGGGTGGTTTTGGGATGAAGGTGTTCCACTTTTCATCATCAGGCATTAGTCTCATATGGAGTGTGCAACCTAGGTGCCTCACATGAGCAGTTCACAGTAGAAGCGGCTATAAATATAGATGAAGCTTCACTCCCTTGTCCACCACCCACTTCCTGCTGTGTGGCCCAGTTCCTAACAGGTCACAGACCGATACTGATCCACAGCTTGGGGGTTGGGGACCACTGCTATACAGGTCTTAGAGTATTTGAATGTCATAAAAAGAGATATATATGCCTTTCACAGAGTCAGAATGCACACCAAGTGTGGGTGGGAAGGGTTCTAGGGGTTGGGAAGGATATATTTTAAGACCTCTGTAAATCTTCAGATTGTGAATATCAGTGATATATACATAATTTTCCCCATAAAATGTTGAGAACAGTTAAGTTTGCTTGAGATGTGGCTATTAAATCATGGTCGGCTAGACTCATTTACTAGAAAAGCATACTAGCCTCACCATAGATGGAGTTTGAGTTTAAAACTCAATAACATTACAGATTTTTTTGGTTGTTTGTTTGAGAGTAGTTGAAGCTGATATTAAATCCACGAATGCCAGCAGTTTTTTTTTTGTTACAATGATCAGATTATACCCATAGTACTGGTTAATTTTTGACACATCATACTTGGAGTTGACAAATGAATACATGAACATATCTGAAACTTCTAAGATTATATTTAGGCCAGGTGCAGTGGCTCACATCTGTAATCCCTACACTTTGGGAGGCTGAGGTGGATGGACTGCCTGAGCCCAAGAGTTCAGGACCAGCCTGGGCAACATTGCACAAAACCCCATTTCTACAAAAATTACAAAAAATTAGCAGGGCATAGTGACATGCATCTGTAGTTCTAACTACCTGGGAGGCTGAGGTAGGAGGATCGCCTGAACCTGGGTGGCTGCAGCTGCATGAGCCATGCAGTGCAGTACACTTTCTCAAAAAAAAAAAAAAAAAGAAAGAAAAAGAAAAAAAAAATATATATATATTTGCAAACTATGCCAATGGAAGGAAGAATTACTGAAATGATTAGCCAATGTTTGGCCTAATGAAGACTTGATGATATGGATAACTGTTTTCTAACAATTAGAATATTACCAAGATTTCTTAATTTCTACTAACCAATCTAGTAGATATAAAATACTATTTCACAATGACATTATTTGTATTTCTCTAATTTCTAATAAGGTTATCTTTTCAAGTATGGATTCACTGTTTGTGTTTCTTCTAAAAAATTCCTGCTCACAATTTTTGCAAAGCTAATCACGTCATTTTCTCCTTTTGGTTGTTTCCTAATATGTGCAGGATAAAAGACAAGTCTGAAGCATGGATTTTTCACACTTGTCATTGTCTTTACCCTTGTCTACCTCTCTAGCCTCACTTCCCAGTGTTGCTTGCCTCTCTCTAAATTCTCTAAAAATTAAAAATTGCTATTTCATTGCTTCTATGCATCTGCTTATGGTGTTTCTTCTGTGGAATTTCCTTCTCATTCTTGCTGATAATGGGTAATATTTTATTCATTCTTTAGGGTTTAACTCTTCACATTTCCAGAAAGCCTTCTCTAACTCTTCTTAGGTTGACTTAAGACCTGCCCCTCCAAATTTCTGTAGCATTCTCTGTATAACTCTATCACTGCATAGACTGTGGGCTTCTCAAGGGCAGGGAGTCTTTTTATCATTTAATCTTTAGCACCTGGCAGGATGCCTGACCTATAGTGACACTCAAATATAATTTAATCTCCACTAATGTGTATTATAAGTGTAAGATTTAAGAGACATTATCTAACAGGAAACTAGATAAGGACTGGAAACTCAGGAGAAAATCTGGGCTAAAGATGTCAGTAATAGCTGAAGTAAGGAAAGGGGCTAATATTTGCCAAGTGTTTACTTTGTAATGGGCACAGTGCTAGGCATCTGCGCATATATTTACAACTTTACAATGTAGCAATTAACGTTTTATAAATGCAGAAGCAGGCTCAGGAAGGTTAAACAACCAGTTCAACTTCGACAAAGCTAATAAACATTACAACTGGGATTTGAACCAAGATCCTTCCATTACACAACACTGAATGAACTCACCCAGGAATATGTGTGAGAGAGAGAAGAAAGAAGAGGGAGAGAAGAGACAAGGAGACGAGGACAGAAGACATCTTGGAGACGGGTTTAGGAATAAGTCAAAAAGGGACAGAGAGATGGGAGAAACACTGTTAGGGACTGATGTGTTGGGAGACACTAAAAGATTTCAAGAAGAAATGATAACCATTTCAAATGCTTGAGAAACATCAAGCAATTTAAGGACTGAAAAAAGTCTTTGGAGTTCCAATAAGATCATTGAGTAACCTTGGAAACAGCAGTAATTAGCAAAGTAGTGGAGAGAAGCCAGTGTACAACAGGTTGAGGAATGACTAGGAGGCAGGGATGTGGCAATGATGAACAGACTACACTTCAGAAATCAGTTGTAAAGGTAAGGCAGGCAATATGTAAAAACCAAGGTTTAGAAGTTGTTTTGGTTTTTAGAAAAACTTTAAAGATGTCGTAGACATGAGCATATTTAAATACTGAACAGGAAAACTCAGTTGAAAGGGAAAATTCAAGATACCTGCAAGCGGATGACTTCAGGAAGCAATATTTTTGAGGAGGTGGAAGATGAGATGCAAATAACTATGGACAAAGGGCTATTCCAACTGAGATGTCAGTGCATATGTTTGCAGCCGAAATGAGAGAGAGCCAAAAATTTGAATTTTTATCTGTGAAGTGGGAACAAATGAGGTCTGAGATTTCAAATACGAGCAACAAAACTCATAGATTTTGATCCCAAACAGTTTCTCCCTACTCATTTTTTTTCTGTCAAATGTATCAATTAACATTCCCCTATGCACCCTGGCCTCAAACCTAAGTGTCATCTGTGATTTTTCCCTTTTCTTCCTTGGTAATATCTAATGAAGTTTAAAATAGTAAGACTACAAAGGAGTCTGAGGATAGTTATAGATGTTACCTCTCTAGAAGTTTTTGAGGTTATTAAGGTTGTGACACTACACGTCACGATTACCAGCTGCTGGGAGGCAAAACTCTTGGTCAGAACGGGTCAGTGGCAGAACTTTACCAAGTCAACACCTATCAGGCTTCATTGTATATGCTCCCAGTCCAATACGCTACCTGGCACACGGCAGGCACACAGCGGGAACCCACTGATGAATGCTGGTGCTGGTGGCCCCCTGAGGAGAGTCACAGATTCACTGAATCGATTTGGACTTGGTAGAACCTTGGGGTCACTCGAACCCCCTTTTGACAGAGGAAGAATGTGAGGCTCAAAAAGATGAGGTAACCTGCCCAAGGTCCAGAAGCGAGTTAGCGCCAGAACTACAAAGGAGCAAACACGGTACCAGGGAAAGGGATCTAAGGAGCTGCAGGAATTGAACACCAGGATGTGCACTGCCATTTGGTTCTCCCGTTACAATGGGATGTTTCCTTCTGTTCTCATCGCATCCCAGCCCGGGTCCTGAGCACTCCGCGGGTCATTATCCCGACAGCCTCCCAATCTACAAAACATTCCAAAGCCAGATTAATAGTCACCAAACATTGCTTGAACTCACTCCTTCCCAGTTAAAAGCCTTCAAACAACTAACTCCTACCTATAGGACAAAGTCTAAATGACTGGGTTTTTTTTTGAGACGGAGTCTCACTGTGTCGCCCAGGCTGGAGTGCAGTGGTGCGATTTCGGCTCCCTGCAACTTGTGCCTCCCGGGTTCAAGCAATTCTCTGCCTCAGCCTCCCAAGTAACTGGGATAACAGGCCCCGCTACCACGCCTGTCTAATTTTTGTATTTTTAGTAGAGACGGGGTTTCACCATCTTGGCCAGGCTGGTTTTGAACTCCTGACCTCGTGATCCACGCGCCTCGGCTTCCCAAAGTGCTGGGATTACAGACGTGAGCCACCGCACCCGGCCCCAAATGCCTAACATTCTTAATACCGTGCTCCTGTCCTGTCTAGTTTCAACCGTCTCTCCCCATGGAGAAACGCTCCACCCGGCCAGGCTCCTCTACCCATCACCCTCCAAGTTCCTTAGGGCTCTTCGCGGGTTAGCGGGGCTGGTACTGGGTCCCACGCCGAGAGGATTTTGTGCCAGGCTGCGCACACGGTGCAGCAGGTGCCGGGTCCGCCTCCTCAGCCCCCAGCCCGGCCCCGGACACACCAGCTATCACACCGGCCCTGTTCAAATGAACCAACAGACACGTGGTCGGCCTGTAGAACAGAACCCGAGCGAGGAGGTACTCGGAGACTACCTTCCAGACAGCCGCTCAAAACCCCACCAGCAGTTCCCGCGCCGACTCAGACCGGCTTCCAGACGAAGTCCTCAGGGCGGCGCCACAGCCAAACAGAATTCCACCCCTTCCTCAAGCTGCAGCCAATGGCGAGGCCCCTCGGGCTCCGGAGCCGCCGAGGGCTCTGATTGGCCGACAGAGTTAGCCTGGAGGCGGGAAAAGAGCGACCGCTGGGAGGCGGGTGGAGCCGGGAGGTCGCCCCCGGGCGGCGAAGCGGCACCACGCAGGCGTGAGTGAAATGAATAAACAAACAAACAAAACCCACCAGCCCCAGGCCTCCATCTCTTCCCCGCCCATCATTCCCCCGCGTGGGGTCTGCCGCTTCCCAATCGCCACGCTTTCTCCGCCTCCGTCAACGTCTGGGCACGTCCCCCTCGCGGCGCGGGCCACGCACGTCCCGGCACTTAACCTCTGCCCGCCCGGCGCGAAGTTAGAGGCCCGGGCAGTGCGTGAGGCGTGGGCGGCGCGCACTCCGGGTGGTGGGGAGCTGAGGAAAGGAGCCCGAGCCCGGGGCCGCGGCTCGGCCAACGATGACTTGCTATCGAGGCTTCCTGCTGGGCAGCTGTCGTCGCGTGGCGGGCGGCCGGGCGGCGGCGCTGCGGCGACCGAGCGCGGGAGGCCCCGCCGCGCGGCCCCGGCTGGGCGGTGACGGCGGCGGCCGGCGACACCTGGGGCAGGGGCAGCCGCGCGAGCTGGCGGGCTGTGGCAGCCGCCCCGACGGCGGCTTCCGCCCCTCCCGGGTGGTGGTGGTGGCCAAAACCACGCGGTACGAGTTCGAGCAGCAGCGGTACCGTTACGCGGAGCTCTCGGAGGAAGACCTGAAGCAGCTGGTGGGTCCGGGCGCGGCCCTGCTTCCCTCCCGGGCTTGGCCGGGGCTCTAGGGGCGGCTGCACCCCCTCGGGCGAGACCTCTCGGGACGGCTCTTGCAGGGCACCGCAGATGCCTGTCCTGCCTCTCTTGCGGCCCCCAGGCCCTCTGGCTTCGCCCTGGGCCCCCTTTGCCTCTGGGCGTGGGTGCGAAGGAGAGGCAGGGCGGGGGAGAGGGAGAGGGGCTGTGTTCCTGCAGGGACTTCCGAGGCAGGGGCGCCGCGGGGAGGGCGAGGAGGGGCTGCCGAGTGCCCCATAGAGTGAATGGTTTGGGGATTCATTGGTGCCCTCGCCGACCCGCCCTCGTTCCCTAGTTGGGACCCACCCCAAGAAAGTGAGCCGGTGGACTGAGGTCCGGTCGCCCTGAGAACAGCTCCCCAGGCTGCCCCGAGAAAGGGGGCCTGGGGCGCCGCTGAGGGCTGTAAGGGCAAAAGGGGTGAAACTACCGAGGACACACCCCCTTTTACCCTGCAGGACTACGAGGCCTGGGGGACTCCGAAAAGCCCTTTAGCGTGAGCCTTTTCCATGTTGGAACGTGATCGTCGATAGACACTGCCAGCTTGTTTTAAAAGCATGAAGTCTTGGGTGCTAAGAAGGGCAAGGGAGAAAATTTGACTTGTATATAGACGTTATGTAGGAGACATGTCAGAACAAGGGGCTGGTAATGTATGAAATAAAAAGCCTGGGACTCCAGTGCAGCAGTATCTCCACAACAGACCATATTTGATATATTTATTAATATATTTATTAATATATCTACAAAATATGTAAATCCAAGAGAAAAACCCCTGAGTTTGAATCTTCCTGTTGTCACCGCCCCCCACTTTAAAAACAATTTGTGATCCCATACCCCCACCCACCAACTTTAGGAGGAGAGTGACCGGTGCTACCATGAGCAATATGTCCAGAAAAATCTATTGGAAATCTCTTAATTGTTGGCATTGTGCACCAGAAGGTTTTGGAATTAGTTGCACATAACTAATTTAGTTTAATTCTGTGCAAGACTAGACAACCTGTTGAAAACCTCTGGTATCATGTGATCCTCAGCCAAGTTATTTTGTAGAGGCATCAAAATGAAATTGTAAATCATCTTTGCTTAAAGTACTGAGTCTGTTGTCAACATTAAACATCCTGCTTCTTTGTTGGGTTTATTGAAGAGGGTCCTTGCATTCACCTGATGGGAGTCTAGATTTGTAGATTTATTTTTACTAAGCGTTTGAAAATGGCAGTTTATAGAATACTGTCGCATCATTTAAAGAATAAAGAGTTTGAACGGGAGGTTAGAGTAGTTCAGTCTGTGTTAGGGAGTGAAGTTGGAGGTGAGGAAGAGAATGGTAATGTCCTGAGAAAGTACAGCGTTACTGTTTGGGAAAAGCGGTGTGCTCTTTGGGTTGTACTAATTTTGCAAGGTCTAGCTTTTAGAATCTGTCAAACGCCGTGTATGCATAAATATGTATGCAAAAATAAACTTCCCACAACAATTAAAAATAGCTCACTTGGCATGTTTAGAGTGTGGCATTAAGGGTGAAGAGCTCAGTTCTAGGCCCTGGTTCTGTGTGGTTAACTTCCGATGTGTGTTTAACTTCTCTGGGTCTTATAGGTGGAAATGATACTTTTTGTGTAGTATTGTCAGTTTTCAAAGTGCTTTACCTAATTCAATATGTGAATTTCTGGAGCTGTACTAGATAGCCTCCAAGATCCTTTATATTGCTGGCATTTTGAAACTGGGTAACGTTTTCAAGGCCTCAATAAAATGGGTGGCATCTCAGGATTAACTCTTGGACCTCTGAACTAGATTGCCACTAATAAAAAAAGTTTTAAAATGTAGGGAAAATCATTAAGTCTTAAAAAATCAAACTACCTAAGTGTACCTATTCTGAGTGGAGAAATCTCTGATAGGTAAATATTTGTCTATTGCTAAGTAATGCTGTTTGGGATGCGCTGGCTTTGAAGTAAAACTCCTGAACTGTAGAATACCCAGTTTTGTAATTGCCAGGCAGTGGAATAGTTTTTGTTGATGTTGTTGTCATTACAGTTTTATTGGATAAGTTCTTTACTGATTTAAATTTGTGTTATACTTTATATCAAGGTCAGTACTCGGAATGCAATAGCGTTAGATGTAGCCCAGGTGAGAGATTAGTAACAGGCCAAAGAATACTGGGCTGTGTGAAGTTGTCCTAAAATGGGATTCTGTAATAGGAGTGATAAGATGATAACTATTGTTTGTTATATTGCAGGGGTAAAAAATATTAAGTTATATGAATCGTGTGAATCAGATATAAAAGAAAATGGCCAAGTGCTTATTTGAGTCTCACCATGGCTGCTGTGTCTATAGTGTCATGGTAACTTGGTTTTTTGTCAAAGCATTCTCTTTTGTTGTTGTGGTGGTGGTTTTTTGATGCAAAACAGGTCTGTATTAGGCTATTTGTTAAAATGCAAATGACAAAGGATGGAGTGCCACTATAATTTTACACCCGGAAGGCTGATGATTTTCTAACTTTGTAGAAATGTAAACAATTACAAGAAATATCTTTTAGTTGATAAGGCACACACAGAATAGGTTTACAACCTTCAAGCTGGTTCATAGTTTTGACTTTCATTTACCCTTTCATATTGGTTACATTGCTTTATTTTAAAATCTTGTCTTTTTCTCCATTGATTGACCAATGGCTTGTTTTGTGATATCAGATTTCTGGTCAAACATTTTACCTCTACTGCCTCATGACCTTTCAAAGGCTAGTAAAACTAACATTACAATTTACTTGCATCATTAAGAGATGTAGCTGTTGGCAAATGTGGAACTGCTGTTATCAGGGTCCTTGACACAAATTAGAACTCTAGATAGAACAAAACTGACTTGGAAAGGATTTTGACACCAGAAACGTACTTCATTGGTCAAAGAAAGGTTTTATTTAAAACTCTTTCACCTGTCACCAGGGATGGGCAACTGAGTAAGGGGGAACCAAGAAAAAAGTATTTTAATATAGACCAAATAAGAAGTCAGCAATTTCTACCCTCTTCTCCATTCCAAGTCTCACAACTTGGCAACCCTTTTTAATGGTTCCTATTTTTAGTTTTTAAAAATTCATAATGGGATAGAATAATTTCATTTAACAATCTGCTGTGTTATTGGACTAAACTAGATGACTTGGAAGGCATAATGCCTTGGATTTTGTTTCCTTTTGTTTTCTGAAGAAGATTTTGTGGCTTAGGTTGTAGCTCTTGGGCAGATAATACTTTTGCCACATGGTATGCAATAAGTGTACCATGGTATACTTTTGTCAGGGAGTATACTTTTGCTATATTGTATACAATCAGTATATTGTATACAATATAATTATTAATCAAATTGAAGACCATGAGTTGGAGTACAACCAAAGCCTTCTAACTGAACCTTGTTCCTCACAAATCTATACACAGTCACCAGAGTGTCTATGTAAAGTGAACATCTGGCCCTTTCCCTCTTCTGCTTAGAACTCCACAGAAGCTCCCTCTAACCTGTAGTCACATAGAGTACTTGTTAAAATGCAGACACCTGAACCTTAACCCACAAGATTCTGATTCAGTTTGTGGAGAATTCCCAGATTTTGGTTTTTTGAAGCACATACCTGACATTAATGACTCTGGCTGAATTCCAGGGATATATTTGTGTCTTATTCCTGGTTTGCATGTGGTCCCTAGTTACACTGAGAAACATGGTCATGGCCTCAATTTCATGATCTTTAGAATGCCAGATAAGTCCCTTTATGAACTGGCTACCTCTTGAGCTTCATTTCTGATCGCTGCTTGTCTTGAATTTCATATTCTGGCAATTTCAAACTGCTTTAATTTCCATTAGATGTTGTGTTGATTTGGTTTAATTTATGGATCAGTAGCACAGAAAATGATTCAAAATGTAAAAGATACAAAATACTATACAATGAAAAATCTTTCTGTTGTCACCTGTCATTCAGTTTTGTTCCTGGAAGTAACTGTTACCAGTTTCTTGTGTTTTCTTCCAGAAGCAACCTATACTTACAGATCAGCACAGTGAAATATTCTTTTTCTTTGCCTCATCTCTTTTTATTCAATGATAATACACTATTTAAGCGATTATGTGCCTTTATTTTAGCCTAACAGTATTTTTGGAGACAGTCATAAAGAGCATTCTCACTCCTTTTTTGTGTGTCCTAATTTATCTTCTGCTATTAAACACACTCCAAAATGAATAACATTTGTGTTCATATGCATGTAAATCAAGCTCTAAGACAAATACCTAAAGTTGAAATTGATGAGTCAAAAGGCACGTGCATATAAAATTTTAATAGGTATGGTCAAATTGCTTACCTTAGAGATTGTACAAATTTTTACTTTCACCAGCACTGTATAAGGGGACTTGTTTTTCCATAAATAGTTTATCAAACTGTTGGGTCTTTGCCAGCCTGGTGGGTGAAAGATGGTATTTCAGGGTGGTTGAATTTGCATCTTTCAGTGTCTACGTTTGTAGCCTTCTTTGGTTTGAATGCTCTTCTTCTGTCCAATTCCTGTTCTTTTTATGAGGTTAAGCTCAGACATTACTTTCTCAGGATGCCATCCTTGGTAACCTTGGTGTGCCTCTGCCTCTCTCTGGCTACCAAGATTGGGTTAGGTATTCTTTACTTCATTGGGTTAGGTATTCTTATCTGGTACTATTTTCTTCTCAGACTGTAAACTCTTTGAGGGCAAGAACTGCATCTCATTCATCATCCTCTCTACCCCCACACTTTCACTAAAAAAAAATGTAGTAAAATGTTTCTGATGTTCTGTAAGATCATTTTTAGGTCTTTTCTCTTTGAGGCTCGGGACCAGCTTCCTACCAGTCCAGGACCTTGTTACCAGCTGTCTTATCTTTCCAGATGTTAGCTGCTGAAAGCTTAAGGCAGAGGTTAAGCCTTAAGCTTTGGATTCTTTGATAGAGGTTTCAGGTTAAATGTCTTTGAGAAACATGAGCCCAAGCAAAAGGTGATTTTTATTTGACCATGGGATTCTTTTTGGTGTGAGGGAGCAGAAAGTGTTTTAAATTCTGTAGAACACAACTTGGAAAACAGAGGCTTAAGGTACACTCCATTTCTATAAATATTTGCAGTTAAATAGGAAACTCATAAAGATGTAAAAGAATTAAATATCACAGCAGCTGAGGTGCCACAATTAGAGAATAATTGACCAATTCGCTTTACAGTCTTGATTTTCAGCCTTCACTGTATATCATCATTATCTAGGGGGAGGTTTTAAAAACTAGAAATATGTGACCAGACATAAGATTGCAAATAAAAAAATCTTTCACTGTTACCATTTTTTCTATATTTTTAATTATATAAATTAAGTTCTAATAGGTAAGTATTTATTGATGCACATTAATCTCTTAACTAGCAAAGTGTAAATTGACTTTTTTTCACTATCAGTGCACTTTGTAATATACAACAGAAATATATAATTTTAAAATATCCTCAAGTGTGCCAGTATATATTATATATATATTATATATTATATATATTATATATATAATAAATCTAATATATTAATATATATAATATATATTATATATATATATATATGTCACCATAATGAAGACTCTACATCAACTAATGGGCAAAACAGTCAGATAGCATTAAATGGCAGTATCAAACTCACATATATCAATATTAATCCTAAATTTAAATGGAGTAAATGCCCCAATCAAAAGACACAGACAGGCAAATTGGTTAAAAAGCTAAAATCCATCAGTATGTTGTATCTAGACCCCTCTCACATGCAAGGATACACAAAGACTCAAAACAGAGAGATGGACGAAGACATACCAACCAAATGGAGAGAAAAAAACAAAAAACAAACAGAAGCTGCAATGTTCGTCTCTGATAAAACAGACTTTAAAGCAACAAAGACCATAAGAAACAAAGAGAGACATTACATGGTGGTGAAAGGATCAATGCAACAAGAGCTAACGATCCTAAATATATACGCACCCAATATAGGAACACCCAGATACATAAGGCGGGTTCTTAATGACTTACAAAGAGACTTGGACTCCCACACAACAATAGTGGGAGACTTTAACATTATACTGTCAATATTAGACAGATCAACGAGATAGAAAATTAACAAGGATATCCAGGACTTGAACTCAGACCTGGAACAAGTAAACTTAACAAATATTTACAGGACTCTCCACCCCAAATCCACAAAACATACATTTTTCTCAGTATCACCTTACACCTATTTTAAAAGTGACCACATAATTGGAAGTAAATCACTTCTCAGCAATTGCACAGCATTTCACAGGTTTAAGTAAAACACTGGTTGGCTGCTTGTATGTTATTTTCATCCCTTATTCCTTCCTGTCTCCATTGTTAAGCACAATTATTGGCATAAAAGAGGTTTTTAATACCCATTTTTAGACTGCATTCTAGCCTGGGCAATAGAACAAGAATCCCGTTCTCTCT
>CAUYLG010020209.1:0-46784 GCA_963573385.1 Cacajao melanocephalus | reverse complement strand
AATGGATATATATTATATTTCTTTATTTCACTTCCACTCATGTTTCCTGTTATCTGGCTTAATTTTAACCTATTTCATCCAAGTTAGCTCTTGTATGCAGAAGTTTGCAGGTCAGTTAATGTCATGATGCCTCAGATCTTCTGACTTAGCATTTAAAATTGGGTTCCGGATAATTATGCATATTCTCAGAGAATGTTCCCAATAGCAACACAACACAGCTGCTCCAAACACCCAGAATTCATTTGTTAGACAGATTTTTCAGCTGCCAGCTCTCTCATAAAGGTTTTACACATAGCATGCCATCAGCCTGGCATGTCTATGTCTTTGTTACTTACTTTTTGCATGCCACAAGAATTGAGAGTCATTCTAAGTTTATTCACATTTGGGATCCTGCTTTTAATGTGGCAGAAACTAGTTTAACTGGAATGAAGTATCATGAAGAAGAAAAGGACTCTTGGTGTCTGGAAAATAAGAATTTAAATCATTGAAATACGCTGATGTCTCTGAAGGCATTTTAACCTCAGTGTCCTGTCTTTAACATCCAGATGAATTCTGACCAGCACGTCTTTGCACCCAATGAGAGGACCACTTGTTGTGGCCCATTTTTCAGTTGGGAAATGTTTGCAGAAATGAGTGAGATAATGGAGCCCTGTCCAAAGGGAGGAGCATATAGATGAACAACAAAGCTTTATTTTGTAGACTGTTTTTTGTTTGCTTGTTTCCCAAGTATATTCTTAAACACCTTGCTAGGCTGGATGCTGTGGTTCACACCTGCAATCTCAGCACTTTGGGAGGCCGAGGTGGGCAGATCACTTGAGGTCAGGAGTTCAAGACCAGCCTGACCAACATGGTGAAACACTGTCTCTACTAAAAATACAAAAAAAGTCACGAGGGCGTGGTGCTGCATGCCTGTAATCTCAGCTACTCAGGGAGGCTGAGGCACAAGGCTTGAATCCCCAGAGGCAGAGGTTTCAGTAAGCCAAGATTGTATTAGTGCATTCCAGCCTGGGTGACAGAGTGAGACTCACATTATCTTTAAGGCAGTATACAAAAGGGAGCAAAGGTGCATGTTATTTCACTTTCACATGAGGTCAAAATCCTAGAAGCCCCAGGCTTCCTGTCAAATAATATATTAGCAGTATCTTAGCATCAGGAGACAGAAAGTAGGATTTCTTAATAAATGTGTGGACTTTAATATTTATTAGAGTTTCCATTGAAGTGAAAACATATATAAACTTTTTCTTCTATTTTATTTTATGGTTGCGCTAACTTAATTATCCCCCAAATATGACACTCTGCCAAAGAAGCCAAGATTTCTGTTTTTAAGAGGATAAAATAAGAACCAAGATGCACTTCCCCTGAATTAAAGTGCCATGGAGATTTGAGTTCTTTAACTTGGTGTTTCCCGTTGGAGAAGTAAACTTTTTTTTTAACTGAATTATAGGTTTCATGTGATTGTACTTCTTTTCTAATTGTTTTCATCTGTTTCAGCACTCAGTGCTTGGTTTCTGCTAGTCTGTGGATCTTCTCAACCACATAGTAATTAATTACAGAGGGGGGAAAAAAGCGGGTGAAAAAACCTCGGAGGGACAATAGACATTTTAGAAATCTTTAAAGAAGAGCAGATGAAGCTAAGTGCCAGACACAGATTCCTCTACAGACCCTCCTCACCAGACGCCAGTTCACCATGGTTGCTGAACAGATCCTTGGGTATCGGGGACCAGCCAGGCACATAACTTGCATGAATCTTTGTGACTCTGGGTATATTAGGCTGGTGCACAAGTAATTGTGGTTTTGCCATTTTTAAAGGCAAAAAATGCAATTACTTGTGCACAACCAAATAGCTGCCCTGATTGGAGATAGGATGAACAGGGAGGTTTCCGGTATCACCCAGCACATTCCCAGAGGGACTAACAGGCATTTCTGGAGAGCGCAGTTTCCTTCAGTGGAATACACTAGCTACCAATCTGAGCTGGTTGCTTATACATTGCTAAGTTAAAACAATGTGAAAGAAAAGCCCAGCTCCTCCTTAGTTTAAATCATTATCTCATTCACTTTGAAATATATGAGCCTCAGAAATGTTGAGAAGAGCCTTTCTTCCCCCTCACCTGCTTTGAGCCCATAATCTCTCCTATCAAGATAGCTAGTCTGCCTTGTTTCAGGTGAGGCTGTGCAGGATCGCCAGTTGGAGGCAGGGCTTGGCATTTCTCGTTTGACATTGAACTTCATGTGTTCCTTCCACATGAAGCAATGAGCTGTGCTCCGAAAGCAACTCCTTCCCAAAGCAACTCATCTGTGACTGACTTGGATGAAATAAAAGTGCCAAACCTTTTCATGAATATAAAGCCAGACAGCCTGGACCTGCCCCTTGAGTATACTTCAATTAGTTTACCTAAGTTCGGATGGCTTGAACTAGAGACCTTAATATTCTCTTCTGCAAAGTGGGCATCATAATCTCTATTTTGCAGGGTTTTCATGAAAGTTAGTGTATCTGGAATGTACTGGCTACTCAAAAAGTTATAGTTATAAAAAAATAAAGTTAAACAGATGCAAGTTTCATGAAAGACTGCCCTTAAGGACCTTCAGAGGAAAAAAAAACCCATTATAAAAATCATTTAAATATTTTGGTACCTAAACACCTGTGAATACAATCCTACATATCTACCTTATACATATTATTTACTGTTTCAAGGCCATCAGTGCCAGCTCAAAACTTGTATCATTATTTTTTGCTCTCCATGAATTAGTGGAATTAGTGGAAATTAGTGGAAATTAGCTATTAGTGGAAAATCAGTCATTGTGACCATTTTTCAAGTGGGCGGGAGCGTCTTCCAGTAGCCTATGGTATGGAAACTTTCTTTACCCTCTTTTTTTTTTTAAGTTCGCATATCTAAATTGAGATCACTTGAAATGAGACTTGCCACACTGGGCATTTAGCCTAAAAATAAACACCGAAGGGAATGTGCAGCCTGGCTGGGCTCACAAGACGCACAAGGGACCAGATTCTTCCTGCTCAAATTGGCATTGCCAATTGGCAGGGCCATTTGCATAAACACGAATATTTTATTCCAAAAAATTCTGCCCAAGTTGGGGGAGGTTGGAGCCCAGGACCATTTGGTTTGTCCAAAAGTGGAAAGAGTGCTGCTCTTGGACTTCAGGGGTTCACGTGGAAGATCTGCTTCTATATTAGGATATGAGAGCTGTGATTGCACCACTGCATTCCAGCCTGTGCGATAGAACAAGACCCTGGCTCTTAAAAAAAGAAAAAGAAGAGTTGGGAGGTAGAGAGACAAGGAGATAGAAGAGGAAGAAAAGGTTCTTGATGGAAAGGTGCAGAGCAAGATAAGCTTCCTGGAAGTGGAGGACTATAGGAATGGAATAGTTTAAGACCATCCTATGAGTGGTCTTAAACTACCCGAGATGTTTCAGGTGAGCTCAGCTCTGTAGAAAGACTTCCTTATACTTTGTAATCTGTGACACATTTTACGTGTGCTGTCACGTAGCTGTATTCATTTGTTTTTCTCCCAGATCAGTTTCTTGGTGGCTCAGTTTTTTGCCCTGTCAGTCAAAAACAAGTTAAGTGTCTACTGGATACTAATGTGCTAAAGAAAAAAGAACAGTAACAAAAAGCTTCCCACCTTTCCCCAATTTCATGCAAAGAATCTACGCTGTCATTTTCAGAGCCATTTAGGATCCTGTCTTTCTGTTGTTGATGGAAACCCTGAAAACTAAATGAATTTTTAGTATTGCTAATGTCTGGCTAAATTCAAGGTTTTAAAACCCACCCTAACTATGCTGCAATCTAGATTGAAATAATGAACAGATGCCATTTGAACTAACAATTTTGAGAAGACCTTTTACTAACAACACAGTTGTCTGTCTAGAGACGGGGGTTTAAAATTTTTTGTCTGATCACATGTGGAGTCCCATTTAATTTTCCCCTATCAGTCAAAAACAATTAAGTGAAGAGAAAGAAGCTGTTGGTGACATTGTCCTTCGCAAAGAAAACTCTTTCCTGAGCCATCAACGTGGCAACGATTCAGAGGCAGAAGGTGAAGTTGTGTGTCGACTACCTGATCTTGAGAAGGATGACTTTGCTGCAAGGAGAGCAAGGATGAACCAAACCAAGCCAACGGTGCCATTAAATCAACTCCTCTATGGCCCTTATCCAAAGAAAGGGGCAGATAAATCAGATGGCAGCAAACAGCTCTCAAAGGGAATCTCAAATAAAAGAAGTCTAGAATATAAAAGGTGTGCATGGTGTGTGTGTGTGTGTGTGCGTGTGTATGTGTCTATGAAAGAGAGGGAGAGAGGACATAATTAAGTGAAGGCAATTTGTATTGTACCCTCTCCAGTTCCTCTTTCCAGCCCCCCAATTATGTGTACTTTGTAATGGAGGTTTATTTTGAAGTGGAACTTTAGATATTCAATCTCCTCTAAATGCAGATGGCAGACAGTAGAGTGTCCATGTCCAAAATAGGGCTGAATTTGCCAAAGAATCATTGAATTCCAGTGTGTAGATGTGCTGAATCAGGGCTCATCACCACATATGGGTGCTGGTGTCATCAGTTGACATTATTAGCAAAAATAGACATGTACTATTTCCTATCAGAGAACAGCCACCTCTAACAGCTGCTCCAGTCCATTCAGAGGAAGCAGAAAAACACTAAAAGCACTTCTCTCTTATTAGATGTTAGAAGGAAAAAGAAATGAGACTTGTTCTTTCTTCTCTCACACCAGCAACATCACCTAGACAAATGATAATGGATATTTCCCATCAAAAATACTTCTCAGACTTAAAATATACTTCTATATGTTCTGTCATAGAAATTGTTTTCAGGCGAGTTTCCTTCTGCCAAAATTTTTCCCATCCTTTTAATACATGTTGGAGTGAATTGTGGAAAGGAAATTTGTAGTAAGATGGAATTTGACCAGTGATTTTTGTCCTAAGAGGAAGATATTATTTCATTTAGGGTGCCCACTTGCTGAATTTCATCCTGCTCAGTTTATCATTCTTATATTTTTCCTTGTATCCAAATCAGCTAGAGTTAACATCTACATTATTGAATTGTCATCTTTTTGCCCATCACTTTAGAGGTTTTTAAGCCTGTTGAACTTAGTATATAATTATCTCGGTTGTGCTTAGACAATTGAAAGGGTTCTTTGGGCAGAGTTGTTGAGCTTAGTGGAGTAGTTGGTCTTTTTGATTTTTCTTAGGAAGTACCAGATATAAAAACCCATGAGAGATTCCTGGATATAGAACAGGGATTAGATGAGAGAAAATCTGGCATCATTTCTTTACAGGACACATTATAGCTTCAGAAGGCCCTTGGTCTTTGCCATTGCTGTTGGCAGGCCTTGTAACAAGCCATTCTTTGAGGGCCTTGAGGGAGGGATCTGTTGTGCAAGTGAAACAAAGACTTTCGGATAACTGACTAACATCAAGGCATATTGATGGCAGTCAGCAATTTGAGTCAGGAAAAGGACTAGCCTTCATCTCCCTTTTTTCATTTCTCTTCCATGTAATTTTAATTCCTTGTATTTCCAGCTACATTTGTCTGTTGTCACCTGACTGTGTTTGTGGACACAGCTCTGGGTCTGAAGCAGCCCATGACCTCCCTAGATAGTATCAAAGAACTTATTTAAAAAAAAGAAAAAAAAAAAGGATCCCTCGTGCCTCTTTGCTATGCCCTTCCTTGATCTCCTTCCTCAAACTAAGTAGAAAATTCTGCCGCTTTTCTATTTTTTGTGGGCTCTGCAACCCCAAATCATTGAGGTGACAAAAGACTATCTCTTGATTTTCCAGCTTGAATGATATATTTTGTGGGAAAATTAAAAGGCTATATTTCTATATTTTTGAGATTTTTCTATTTCAAGAAGCATATTTAGTTAGAAGTGGACTTTTAATGGAATATTTATGCATATAAATGCCATAGCTTTGGTTTAAATCACAATTTTGTCAGTGTTAGCCAGCTAATGTTCACTTCATAGGAGAACAATTGAAAATGCCAGTTTTAGCATCAATAAAGGTGAATGGTTATTAACATCAGAAACAAATGAGTATTGACTCTCTCAATCCAGGTAAAGAGGAATACCCTCTGCTCTTCAAGTTTGCATTAGCTGAACCTGACTAATGTCATGAAGCAGACGTTAAGTTTAAACATTGAGACTTTCTGTTCAGAATTGACTTAGATGTACTTTCTGGCAGCTGTGGGTTTAGGTTTAAGATATTTAATATGTGAACAATGTTCCAGCTATCTACAAACTAATCCTAGAATTTGGATCATGCAGAGCTCATTATGAACATTTTACTAGCGCAGTAAAAAACATTCCAAGAGGGCTAAGGGATTCAATCAGAAAAACTGAATTCATTACAGTAACTTGAATAGTGTGGGAATTGGACATCATTACCATCCAACCAAAATCTCATTACCATTAGTAATATTTCAGCAGGCACTGCTCTTCTTCCTAAACTGTAGTTGAGACTGTCATCTGGTAGGGGGGAAAAAAAAACCATCTGTCTCATGCAGAGTTATAAGGGTGGTATAGATGAAAGTCATCACAGCTCCTTGATTCCATTTTTGAGAAAGGGAAAGGCGCTTCTATTATTTTGTTCTGTCCTCAGCCTGTGAGTTTCCATGTTTGACGTTCTCTTTGCTCCCCCTCCTTGAACTTGATTTTTCCTTTGCTGTGGGGCCTGGATCAAATGGACAGAAACCAGGGCTACACAGAAGAGGTGAAGTCAATAGTGACCTGTAATGCGAGGGCTCCGGAGAGAGAACCTGTGGAAGGAGGACTCAGGAAGGTGCCAGATCTTCAAAAGGATGACCTGGCCCAGCGGAGAATTCAGGGCAGCCTTGCCCGTCACCGTGAGCCCCGAAGCTTCATTACACTCTCCAACATAACAGAAGCCGACTTGGAGACATGGGAGAGACTCAAGGTGTCAGGAAAGGCGAGGTGTGTCATGTTTCCCCCTGGCAGTAGTAGTATTTTATTTTGAAGGCATCAAATACTTTCTTTTTTTTTTTTTTAAAGTCAGAGTCTTGATCAGTTGCCTAGGCTGGAATACAGTGGCTTGATCACAGCTCACTGTAGCCTCAACCCCTGGGCTCAAGCATTCCTCCTGCCTCAGCCTCTTGATTAGCTGGGACTACAGCCCCGTGTCACCATGCCTGGTTAATTTTTTATAGAGACAAGGTCTCACTACACTGCCTATGCTGGTCTTGAGCTCCTAGACTCAAGGGATCCTCCCGCCTCAGCTTTCCAAAGTCCTCAGATTGTAGGCATGAGCCACTGCACCTGGCCAAATTTTTAATTGATTTTTTTTTATAGAGATGGGGTCTTGGTATGTTGCTCAGGCTGGTCTTGAACACCTAGGGCTCCTAGGGCTCAAGTGATCCTTCCGTATCAGCCTCTCAAAGTGCTGGAATTACAGACATGAGCCACCATGTGGGCCCCTTGTATCATTTTTTATTTCGATGGCTTGAAAAAGTGCCTCTCACATCACAGAGTTCCTGGAGCTCAGCACAAGCATCATAAGATGAATTTATTAATACTAGAAGTTACAAACCACATGGAGAGAAAACACTCTCTTTTTAACTCAGCTGACTTTCTAAGAATGGTTATTTATTTTGATAGGCTTGTTTACTGTAAAGAATTTAAACTTGACTTTAAAATAATTTTAATTATTCCACAGTACCTAAGATTTTCTTATGCCATCACTTATGATGTTAGAGATGTTAATGTTTTGAAAGCTAAAGAAACTTAAAATCATTGGTAATGACAATTTTTAAGCAAGACAATGATCATTTCTTCATTTGAGTATTAATGGAAAAGCAATTCTTCTCTAGCCATAAAAGTGTTTTTCATATACAGTTGTCCCTCGGTATCCATGCTTAATTCCAAGATTCCCCTTGGATACCAACATTTTTAGATGCTCAAGTCCCTTATATGAAATGGTATAGTGTTTGCATAAAACCTATGCACATAAATCTACTTGAAATTATCTGTAGATTACTGATAATACCTGCAGAAACATAAGCATACCTTATACACGTATGCCTAATACAGTGCCTTCACATCACTTCATTCATGTGGATTCAGGGTAGTACTTAGTGCACAGCAAATTCAAGTTACGCTTTTTGAAACTGTGGAATTTTTTTCTCCCAAATAATTTCCACTGAGGTTGGTTTAATCCACTAATGCCGAACCCACTGTTAGAGAGGGCCAACTACTTCTAGTATTTTTTTTTTCAAACCTCCTATTGATTTTTACTTAGACATTTTTAGAACTTCTTTCTGGTTTTGACTAGGGATGGAGATGTTCAGTATATCTGTGCTTCTGAGCCTTCCCCAGAAATTAAAGCAGAAACTGCCATCCGTGATGACTTTGCCAACCGCAAAGCAAGAGCCTCTAAGAAAGCTTCCAGCCCCAGGCAAAAGTTTGTGCACTTTGGACCAGTGACGGAGATAGATCAGCAGAAATGGAAGCGGCTTAGCATTGGCAAGGCTGGGCCTAGAGAGGATGAAGAAGAAGCCATCTGTCATGGCAGCAAGATTCAAACGGACTCTATGTCTCCAGTCTCAGTGGCCACTTCCAGCTTAAAGGGGCACCAAGCGCTTAATGACTACAGGTATTTTTCGCCGTACATGAGCAAGGATATCTGCATGGGAGTCACTGCTGCTTTTTTTTTTTTTTTTTTGAGATGGAATATTTGTCTGTTGCCCAGGCTGGAGTGCAGTGGCGTGATCTTGGCTCACTGCAACCTCCGCATCCCAGATTCAAGCGATTCTCCTGCCTCAGCCTCCTAAATAGCTAAGATTACAGGCACGTGCCACCACACCCAGCTAATTTTTGTATTTTTAGTAGAGACGGGGTTTCTCTATGTTAGCCAGGCTGGTCTCGAACTCCTGACTTCGTGATCTTCCTGCCTCAGTCTCCCAAAGTGCTGAGATTACAGGTGTAAGCCACTGCGCCTGGCCCCACTGCTGCTTTTAAAGAGTTTGCTGAAGAACATTATACTAACCCCTAGAGGTGACATAGTTTTAACAGACTGTGTATAGCAGAGAAGTAATGTTAGTGGGTCCCCTTGGGGGGAACATGTGTGTGAAGTTAAATGGCAGGCATCCATTTTGATTCTGTTGTCACCAGAATCACTGCCTGGGAATGTCAATAATTTTGACAAATGACCCTTTTTCCCTTGGCTGCATCCAGCACTATTTTATTAGTTGAAAATATTGAATGAGCTAAATGGAATGTTTTAATGATATCACTAGGGTTTCTTGGGCTTATCTGTAACCTCTCTCTTTCCTATGCCTTAGAGAGAGGAAGAAAAAGTTATTAGTATCATGAGTTCACATTTTGGACATCTAAGTAGACATATTAAAAAAGTAAAGGTCTCCTTCCTCCCCTACTTTTTAAAATTGTATAATAAATCAGGAGTCTAAAAACACTCCTCTTTGGGGGTTTCTGTAAGCCAAGACTTTCCTTGGACGAATCACCATCCAAATGTGTGGGGGAAGAACATCTTATAGGCCTGTCCCTAGTTCTCGTCCTCCCTGGAGGCCACCCAGTTTTGAATTCGCAAGCCCTCTTTTGGGGATTTGGTTCTGTGGGCTGGTCTTTCTTCCAGGAAACACATATAGGACATGTGTAAAACTGAATGGGCCCCAGGAACCTCCAATCCATCTGTACGGTAGGAGCAAAGCGAGGCTCTCCATAGCAGGAGGAAGTGTTCCTAGCATTCTTCTTTATACTTTGCCCTTGAAATAATGGATGGCCCCATGACAAGAGTTTCTTTGGTTCCAGACTCTGGGTGGCACCATAGAAGAGAGAAGGCTGTGAAGACCAGAAATAAAGAGTTGAGGTTTCAGAGGCTGGTGGGAATCTGAGGTGGGGAGGAGGGGGTAGGAAATTAATAAGAAATACATCCTTCAGGCCTTGAATCCTGAGGGGCCCATCACTCAGTCCTGTGGTGACAGAGTCACGCCAGCCTTGTTTGACCTTCGTAGGCCCTAGCCAGAGTTCACATTCCATTATCTCAATCTGATTATATCATCCTTACTAACCAGCCTTTGGAATGAGAGCAGCCACATTCTTCTTTTAATCTTTCAGTCCCAAGGACATTCATTGTCTTCTTTTGTAACCCTTGTTCCTCTCCTTTCTTGCCACCAATGCTACTTGATCATCTGCAGAACAGTGAATTCTGGCCTAGGTGACTATTGCAGAAGGGCCTCGTGGCTGGCTCCTGTCGCGGAGTCCCAGGAAGAGTGGGTCTGCAGTCTGGGCGAGTGCCCCGGGGGGACAAAGGAAGGTGAGGAGCGGTGTTTCCTGCCTCTCCAGGAGGTGAAGGAGGACAGGTGGGGTCAGGGCCTGTGGTGTGAATTCTTTCCTAGGAGTGAAACTATCCTCTCTGGCTTTAGTTACATCCAGACAGCTGCCACAGGATGGCAAAGAAGAAATGGAAAGTGCTCTGAGAGATTCCAAGAGGCTGTCAAAGGCAGAAAGATCAGAGGAGAGCAGCCAGCCACCGTGAGCATCCTGCCTGCGCTCTGCTCCGTGGTGTGTTGCCCCTGCTGTGTGTGGCTGTCGTGTGCCCAAAAAAAATCAGCTTGAAGTCACAGTCTGCACTTGACGGCTGATAGAGGGTGGAGTAAAGTCACTAAAAGAGTGTTCTCATCCCAAGATCAGAGTGCTGCTTCTGGTGCCCGCTCTGGGTAGTGATTTTAGCCTTTGCATGTGGCTGAGTACTGGCCAAATTTCATTCTCAGGACTCATGAAAACCAGAAAGGGAAACCTATCCTATGTGAGTACCAGCTGCATGACAGCGGGTCCCAGTGTTCAAAAGGTTGATTTCCTGCTCAGCTGCTGTGTGTGCCGCTGCCACCAGGGACGCTGGCTTCTTCTGTCTTGAATTAACACCAGTGAGTGACGCTACTGAAAATATCTTTAGCAGTAAGTGGCCTTTGACTGGCTGGACTGAATGTTGCCCTAGGGCGTGTCCTCTGGCCTCTGAGTGTGAGGCTTCAGGGACAGAAGAGAAGTTGGAGAAGATGACAGCTCCTGCCTGGAGTGGCAGTGGACTGAAAGGCCAGCGAAAGTTGGATGATTCACGAAAAGACGACATGATGGCCAGGAGAACTGGGATGTCCCTTAGACACACAGGATCCAACCCAAACCAGTTCCTTCCAGTTCCATTTGCAAAGCAACAGGTTGTGGAAGAATCTTCTAAGGGTCCACCCATGAAAGATCAGAGGTCAGAAGGTTATTCTGTGCCCCTGTGACTTTGTTTCTCCAGTCTGAGCTTTCAGTATGTTCTTAATGCATGTGGCGCCTCAGTGCCACTTACCTGCTGTTGCTAGCAGAAACAGAATGATTCAAATTGGCTTCATCTGCCAAGAATTTTTTCCTCTTTTTTTGCATGTAAGCAAGTATAATTCAGTGGTGAATTTACCTGTTAAACATTTTTTGTTTCTGACTCTTGTGGACTTAGTAAATGGGAAATTCTTTTATTTCTTTCTAGCTCACAAGGGAGCTTTTGGGTAAAGGGGTTAAACTTCTTTCTGACTTACTTGATTTCACTCTGATTCCAGGTACAAAGAAAACAAATACCATTTACAAAAGTTGTAATTATATTAATTTTCCAACATTAGCAAACACTCGTTGCCTTCTGGAGGTCGGATTTCTATTCCATGCTCTGACTTGACTTAGAATCAAGCACGACTCGATGACTAGTAAGGGAATAATTATCCTGGCGTTCATGTTCCAGTTTAGGGTCCTATATGTTGAAGCCTCTCTTGCCATTTAATAAAAGTGATACATTTTTGTTAGATGTGTAGTTAGCCTGCCAATATAGGGCAAAAGAATGGGGAGTGCTTTGCATAATTTATAAGCTCACCGTAAAATAGGAAGCAATGGAGTTCTGTTTCTCCAAGGACCCTGATGGCAATGGGACAGAAGAAGGGAGAGTGGGAGGCAAGGAGAACAGTAGGTAATCTCCATATTTTAAAAAAAATCAATACCCTAGCCATCTTTATCACCTGAATATAATCTATATTTTACATTCTTCTGAATAAAACAGTAATAGAGCCTGTTTTCAGGGAGCAGAAGTAATATTTGTGCTTTGCAACCACAGAGTGCTTTGTAGCATTTCCTAAGTGTGTCTGCTCCCTCAAGCTCACCTTGTCCTGGGAATTCACAGGTAGGTTGAAGAAATCCATGTGAGCTCCATTTCACAAATAAGAAGACTGATGTAGAGAAAGCCTATATGAGTGGATCACACATGATTCCCAAGCTGGATGGGGCCAGGAAGACAGAGGAATAGAGGGATGAACCTGGCCCTCTGTAGTCACTCACTTTCCAGATGCCCTAGCATGGGACTTGACTTTGGATCCATGGGCTTCTGTAAAGCAAGTGAGAATGGAAGGAAAAAAGGAGGTGAGGATTAAAGGCTGCCTACTGGATACATTTAGGTGCTATCCTATTCATTTATTCCTTACGCTATCTTAGAGAGTGAGAATTTTCATCTGCGTTTTGCAATTAGAAAACTGAGCTCCACATATACACAGGTGGTACCTACAGAGCTAAGATCCAAACTCAGCTCTGTTGGAGTAGAAAAGCACCATCTCACTCTAGCACGAAGCCTACATAAGTTACTGGAGGATACTGTGGAAGCCTGAGGAATTCTCTGTCACCTTTTTTTTTTTTTTGAGATGGAATCTTGTTTTGTCACCAGGCTGGAGGGCAGGGCCTGATCTCAGCTCACTGAAACCTCCGCCTCCCTAGTTCAAGCGATTCTCATGCCTCAGCATCCTGAGTAGCTGACATTACAGGTGCACACCACCACACCCGGCTAATTTTTGTATTTTTAGTAGAGACAGGGTTTTGCCATATTGACCAGGCTGGTCTCAAATTCCTAACCTCAAGTGATCCACCCACCTAGGCCTCCCAAAGTCCTGGGATTACAGGTGTGAGCCACTGTACCTGGCCTATCACTGTCTTTGTGATTCAGGAAAGAGTCCTCTTTATTTTCACATGGGAATGGATAGTTACTCTGAGCACAAGGAGGAATGGTCAGGTGAACTATGTGACATATTGTGTGATTGACTGAGCCAGCATTCACTGTGAGGATGCACGCTTCCTTTCAACAAGTGTTTATTGAGTAATAGTCCCTGTGTGTAAAGGACTGCGCTGGGTGATGGGGGGTGGTGATCTTAGATGAGCAGTAAAACCATTTTCGCTCCCTCTCACTTTAAATTTAGCTAATGCTAGTTCATGATATAGAAATAGATAACTAGCAAATTATTGATTCTAAAATGCTTTATTAGTAGTGAAAGTTACATAAATATAGTCAGTGGGTATATAGGCTGTTCTCTTTATCTTTCTACCTACCCCTACCCTCAAAAGTAAACTTTATTTTTTTTTTGAGACAGGATCTCACTCTATCACCCAAGCTGGAGTATAGTGGTGTGATCACAGTTCACTGGAGCCTGGACCTCCCAGACTCAAGCAATCCTCCCACCTCAGCCTCCCAAGTAGCTGGGACCGCAGGCGCATACACTACTACACCTGGCTACTTTTTTTGTTTTTATTTTGTAGATGTCCATGAAAAGCTGTTCATGACAGGGGCTCACTGTGTTGCCCAGGTGGTTTCAAACTCCTGGGCTCAGTGATCCTTCCACCTTAGCCTCCCAAGTATTGAGATTACAGGCATGAGCCACTGTGGTGCCAGGCCTCAAAATTAAACTTTATTGACTTTTTTTTTTAAATAGGATGTTTATGTCAACTATGACCTGTCTGGCCAGTTTTATACCTCATAGCCTATTGACTCAGGTACTTTGCATTAAAAATATCGCTTTATTAGTGATCCCCACCCCCAACTTGCCTTTACTTTTTGGTCTTCTGTAGAATGATTGGGAAAGTCACTTGACACCTCAGCTCTAATTATCTTCCCCTTGCCAGCAAAGGCAATTCTGCTTAAGTTGGTGCCCTTTTAAAGCTAATACATTAGTCTCAGAGGAAATTCCTTAAGCCCACAGTACATAGTAAAGGGAGTCTGTCTTTGGAAACTGGGCTATTCTTTTCAATTTCTAGAGCACCTGATAAGTATTTAATAAACACTTATTGAGGAACTAGTTTGGTCGCTGTTCAGGGAACCCAAACAGAAAAATCTCTGCTCCTGTGGGGCTTACATTTTGTTGGTAGAGATGTCCATGAAATGCTGTTAATTACTTTGCGTAGAAACAACTTAAATTCAAATATATCCTAGATGCAACAACATAGTTGAAACTCACAAAATGTGTTAAAGAAGCCCAACTCAAGAGTACATACTATTTGAGACTGTTTACACAGCACAAAACACTCAACACTAATGTGTGCATATGTTCAGTTTGTGAAAATTCATTGAAGTATATGTGTGGTATGTACACTTTGTACACTTCCTGTATGTATCTGATACTTCAATAAGATATTAATTAGAATGTTCAAATTGAAACACAGAAACACATAGCAACTATTAATAGATTCTTGATTAACTATCCATTGGGAAGAAATTCTCTGCTCTCTTGCATAGATAACTTAGAAGACACTGTGTTTTAATAAATTTATTCCGATAGGCCTATTTATTAACTGGGAAACATTTATCTAGTCTTCAGAATTAATATTGCCCTTGTACTCTTTGTCTTTCTTTCTTTTATTTATTTATTTTTGAGACAGAATCTCACTCTGTCATCACCTAGGCTGGAGTGCAGTGGTGTGATCTCTGCCCACTACAACCTCTGCTTCCTCAGCTCAAATGATTCTCCTGCCTCAGCCTCCAGAGTAGCTGGGACCACAGGCATGTGCCACCATGCCCAGCTAATTTTTTGTGTTTTTGGTAGAGATGAGATTTCGCCATGTTACCCAGGCTTGTCTTGAACTCCTGAGCTTAAACAATCATCTGCTCGCCTTGGCCGCCCAAAGTGCTGGGATTACAAGCATGAGTCACCATGCCCAGGCCATTCTCTCTTGACGTGAAAGAATCCACTCATCATCTGCTTCAATGCAGTAGTGTTTTGGAAAATTGAGAATATTAGATTCAACTTAAACACCTTCTGAAACGATCCGGTGGAGAAAGAGAAAATGAGTCTTACTGCCAGAAAAAAAAACATACATAAACCCTTTCCTTGTCTTGCTTTTGGCCATTTCAACAGAGATTTGGGGTTTTGCACTGGTCTGGTTGCCTTCCCTGTTAATTAAATAATTATCAATGAATGCAGACTATTTTAGAATGATAAAAGCCTAAGAAAGAAGAGGGTATGTGTGTGTACACTCACGCATTCTGGGCTGTTTTCTCTAAGACTGCAGAAGAGATTTTTAGAAATTACCCTTTTCCTGTAAACTATTGTGTAACTGATCATGGGACAGGTAATTTTTGCTGCTGACTCTAAAATGTAATTTATTGGAAACTAGAAGCAGGATGTATTTTCTTTACTATTCTTTGTCGGCCATCAGAATTGCAGAAAGGAGAAGCTTTTCAGGATATAGGTAAGAACTGACCCTTAAAACTCACCCTTGCTGAAGAGACAGGCATTTGTAGGAGCTGTGTGTTTTTTTTTTAATGTGCTTGAAATATGCCTTGTAATGTTCTAATATTTTTCTAATTTAGTCTTTTTGCTTTAGTCTCATTTAGACTTCAAGTGACTGTCACAGAGGGTACAACTTTATGGATCTAAATTATCAGGAGAATATAAAAGATTAGGAAAAAACTTTAGTTTTTCAAGTTACGAAATATCATCCAAGCCTGGTTTTGATTAAAGCTACCAGTTTTCTAGGAATTGTGGTTTCTGTCAAATGCATGCGGAAGGCACTGATTGGGGTTCTGGTTTACTTTCAGAAAACTGCAGAAACACTCTTTTGATGTTATTTGTGCAAATACATTAACGTATCAGGGACAGGGTCAGTAAGGGCGCACTTGTACAGTGGGTGTCCATTACGGCCCATTACTGCTGAACATAAAGGCACAAAAAGTTGAACTGTTTGCGAATGACTGTAACACGTTTGTTTTCTAAGCTGCCTTCTCTAAACATTGTGGATTGCACCTAAGCCTTTCTGTGTTTATATTGAACAGATTCTTTCTTTTTGTGTAGCATGGGGATTATTTTCATTTCTCCTCTGGGTTTTGAGATAAATTCTGCATTTTTTAGAAATATCAAGACTTGTCTTTGATTTTCAGCAGCCAATGAATATTGTTAATTGTATAATCCCGCTTCTCTTTCAGTATCTCAGCAAAAAAGGCTTGGCGCACGTGTATTTCACCAGCAGTTTTTATTTCCAGCTTGCTTACAGCATTCACTTTCTATTTTGCCAGTTCTCTAATTTTGTATTTGATCTTATAGATACGGTCCGAGAACTCCTGTGTCTGATGACGCAGAGTAAGTTGCCTTGTATTTGTAGGATTACATTAATTACTAGCCTAAACTGCATGCTTCCAGTACTTACCACTAATGGAAATGCAACTGATGCAAGTGAACTGAATAGTTAGCTGACATGTGCAGCAAAGCACTTGAAGTTGGAATGCAGAGCATATGTTCTGTGCAGGAAAGATGAATGAAAAAGCAACTTAAGCATGATTCTAATATGAAGCTGCTGCTTGAAACTTAACATTTGCTTTTCATAGACTGGGCATGTTAAAGTTGTTGTTCTTGTTATGGGTTGGACATTGGTACCCCTTCTAAACCACCGAATTATTTAAAGGGTATTCTGAGTTTTGCACTTAATTCTTGATGTGTTGGGGCTTAGAGTTAACAATGAAGTAGTCATTCCCATAGTCACATTTTTTAATGAAGTAAATAAATCCCAAACCACTAATTATAGATTTAGAAGCTCAAATTCCTCCCAGGTTGAAGTCATATAAACTGTAGGATGCTTGAGACCAAAACATTGGAGTTTTGCTCAAGTTCCATGGATAGTAAGGAGCCAAGGATGTAAGACATGACTGGCCCTTCCCCTCCCTGCTGCTTGGTTTTCACTCCTTTCAGAGATTCATTCCTCACCCCATACTTCACATCCAAATTTGAGAAGAATCCAAACCCTCCCATTTGTGACATTAACTCTGCTTAAAAAAGGCTTTCCCATATCCAGATCATTCTGCAACTGATACACAAGGCAAACATTTTCTTTGCAAAATACTGGCCTTCTCAGATTCAAGTAAAATTTGAAGAAACGTGATTAATATCTAAATCCCACGTCAGTAGTCTGCTGATCTTGACATCGAGGGCCATTTTGTGGCCTTGTGGGAGCCTGGGCTGTCCAGAATGTAATCGCCAGCACTTCTCTGCCTGTCCTTTCCTGAGCCTCAGTTTCAAGTCACAGAATGAAGAATTTGAGCAGAATTTGCATGTACAACACGCAAACATCATTTTCACCAGTGACAATGAGATTAGGCAAAAAATTAAGTGTCTTCAGATTGTGCTGTTTTCCATGTTTGTCAAGGTGTCTGCTTGGTTTGGACTCCAAGCCCTAAGTGGTCAGATGCCAGGGCCAAGTTTCCCATGTGTGATGTGTGATTGGTTAGTGGCCTGACATAAGGAACACTCATGCCTCAAAACCAAATTCAGCCTGAGTTTGACTGACTGCACAGAGTTAAGTAGTCTGTAAAACTGAGCCCTGGTTATTACTTTTCAAACCTGCAATGGCAATATTTAACGTTCACTGAAAGGAAGATTTTATAAGATTGATAGGCAAAACATTACTTTGGTTTGCTGAGCAAAAACATTTTGATAGAATGGGTTCATTCTTCATCAGTGCAAGGCTGCTATGCAATTTGCTTAAAATAGACCTCTGGGAAACCCTAAAAGGTAAAAGAAAAAAAGGGAAGTGAAAGAGTTTCTGAATTTTGCCTGCACCTGAACACAAAACTTCACATTTCAACCACATGAAAAGTTAATGATTTCTTAAAAGGGGTGGGGACAGGGACTCCCTTCTTGTCTTCTCTAAGTTTGCAAAAAGCAGCCCCAGGAACCAAGAAGAGTAAAAGGAGCTTCTTTTCCAGAGGTCTTATCTGGGGATATCCAAAGTGCTGAGTTTCCTGCTTGGAGTAGATAGAATTTACATGAAACCATGTGGGGAACAAAATGAAAAGTTGATACTGGGAATTTATTCTTAAAATAGAAACTTATCCTATTTTTAGTTTATTCCCTTAATATTTCCCTTTTCATAATCTTTAAAGGCATTTTTTTTTGCATAGGCTATATTTATTAATAATGGACACATTCTTAAAATTGAGCCCAATCAAAAAAAGATGTGCCCTTTAAGGAGAATATAGGTCGGGGCAGACCTATCACACAGGCAAACGGAGAAGTTTCCACCTCCTGGCCAGCCAAGCATGTTTCCGTAGATTTCATTTCACCCTCTTGCCCTTTTCCTCACTTGCACACTCTTTCCCTCCTGATACCCTCGGTAGGTTGGGAGAGCCATAGGCCATTTTATTCTGAATTCCTTTACCATAGACACGGCCCAGAAACAATTTCCAGGTTCCCCTTGGGGTAATTCCATCCTGGCCTTCAAAAATGCCAACCCACCACCAAGAGAGACACCAGAGCAGCCAGTAGCCCTCATCCCAACAGCCCAAGGGCATGGATGTAAGGTACTGAGGAGCACAGGATTAGTCCAAGTCACATTACTATTCTGGAAGCCGGCCTTCTCCAGGATCCCATACCTGCCAACCCTCATCCCCAAGCACACACTTCTTCATTTGGGAGGCCAAGTCTAACCTGAACTAGGGACCATTTTCTGAATGACAGCTCAGCCCATTTTCTATCTAGTATGATCAATTCTCAACTTCTTAATTCCTTTTTGTTTTTCGAAAATGGCATATATATCACTCACAGGTTTGTTACTTCTTTTTTGGCCAGTTTGCTGATATTTCTTTAAAAAAAAAAAAACTTGAGAAAAAAATAGTACAGGTTGAGCCTGCCTTATAGAAAATGCTTGGAATGAGAGGTGTTTCCGATTTTGAATTTTTTTTGGATTTTGGAATATTTACATATATATGGTGAAATATCTTGGGAATGGAACCCACGTCTAAACATGAAATTCATTGATATTCCATATATACATTATATGCATAGCCTGGAGGTGATTTTATACAATAGTTTAAATAATTTTGTGCATGAAACAAAGTTTTGACTGCATCGTGACTGCACCCCATCACACAAGGTCAGGTGTGGAATTCTCCACTTGTGCGGTCATGTCAGCACTCAAAAAGTCTTGGATTTTGGAGCATTTTGGATTTCAGATTTTTGGATTAGGGATGTTCAACCTGTACTTCCTGGTACGTGAAAGGGCAAACAGGAGTTTCTCCTTTTATTTAACTAACTGGCTTTTGGCCACATTTGGGCTGAGCTAGTTAGAGCTTCACAGTGGGAGTGGAAATGGGAATGCAGGACAAGCAAAGGTAATTCTAAAGGCCTGCTCTCATTTTCTCCATGCCCATTGGGTGAGATAATCAAATCCCAGATCCTGGAGAAGGCTGCCATTTTCTTCCTGGGGTCCCAGAAGAAAACCTGAATCTATGGCCACCTCTTGTGGCCCAAACCAAAATTCTGCCCTGTAGATATTATAGATGGCAGAGTTGAATGAAGGGACTTCTTTTCTTTCCCATAATCTACCAATAACTTAGTGGAATGATAAGAGGTTCCCAGCTCAGAGAGGTTTAAATCTTCTAAGATCTTAGCAAAGATTATAAATCACCTTAAAAGATGAACTGACTAGATTGACTACTTTAAAAGTAATTTTTTTTAATTGTGAGAGGAAGAATGGCATGAATTTTTATCTCTTTCTGGAAGGCCTTCTTAAGTGAATTTTGATCTATGAAGTTTAAAAGTATGGGTTAGACTTTTCTACTTAATCCTGCAAATTTCTAAATCTTCCTTAAACACCATTAATCAATAATCTAAAATAGATGAAAAATGACAGCCCTTCTCCTCTATTGAGGACTACAGTTTCTTTCTTTCTTTCCTGTTTTTTTTTTTTTTTTTTTTGTGACGGACTCTCGCTCTGTCACCCAGACTGGAGAATCTCAGCTCACTACTACTTCTGCCTCCCAGCTTCAAGCCATTCTCCTGCCTCAGCCTTCCTAATAGCTGGGACTACAGGCACGTGCCAGCATGCCTGGCTAATTTTTTTTTCTTTTTCTATTTTTAGTAGAGAAGGGGTTTCACGATGTTGGCTAGGCTGGTCTCGAACTCCTGACCTCAAGTGATCTGCCTACCTCAGCCTCCCAAAGTGCTACAGGTGTGAGCCACAACACCTAGCCCAGTTTATTTTTTCTAGAAGGCACAACTGCTGAAATCCGGACTCTCCACTGAATACATGGAGGCAGCATTATGCAGTGGCTTACCATGCTTATAGAAACCTCAGCTAAGAGTCCTTCTATGCAGCCAGATTATTAGAATACTCTTAGGGAAGAGAGGTTACAAGTACAGTTTTCAGTTTAGTTCTCTTAGGTCAGACTTAAATTGTCCAACATCTGGAGAGCGGGGAGAGGCACTCACACATTCATACAGAATCCTTTTGAGTGGATTGAAAGGACGGTGGGCAGCCATTGCTTTGGGGGTTATCTTCCAGAGAGCTGCCTGCTAGGGAGCCCATTGCATTCAACGATGCTGCTGCCATTCATTGTCTGGCCATCGGAGTAACAATTTTGGACATCACGATGATGTCTGGAATTTGTTGGTGTCTAAGTGCATGGTGTTTTCTTTTTTCTTTGTGTTAGGCTGGTTTCAAAAATGGGCTATCACCTTTGTTTTGTTGCTAGCACTTAACAGTGAGCTTTTAAGAGCCCTCTATGTCTTGAATTTTGGGCTCCATACCCACTTGGTCCCAAAGTGAGTCATTTCTTTGAAAGAAGAATAAAAGGAGGAAGATTTTGCTTTGATTTCTATTTCTGTTTTCATCTTGCTGCTTCAGCTTTTGCTGTAATAAAGGTTTATGTAAGCATCACAAAAAAGGCCCTACCGTCTTGCCCAATGTTTAGTAAGTGCCTATAGAATATATAAATTATATGCACAGTCTAAGAGTTTTTTAAAGATTGCTTTCCCTATCCTTTTTCTTTTAAAAGGGTATATTCAGAGGTATCCTGACAAAAATTAAATGACTGTGTGCATATTAGGATACAAAATATATACCTAATTTATGTATCTTACTTCTTACTCTTGTTATAAAATGCCTTGTTTTCTTGATTCCAAGATGCCATCAACTGCACTATCAATTACAGCAGTTTTACAAGACATAAAAAGAAATAATTACAACAAGCATATACATCACCAATCCATAGTTGTCAGATGCACCTAAAATTCAATAAAGTAAAATAAGAAAAAGCAGGTGTCTTAAACTTAAGGCCAAATGATATTTTTTTTGAAATGGAGAAATTGCCTTCATTCACGAAGGAAGAAGCCTTTAAGCCAGCTTCCTTCTACACAAAGAAGCGTTTACTGTAATAAAGTTTCACTTCATGGAACACTGCCCTTTTTCCCCATAACTTCCCCCCAGGTTATACCTTTTAATTATCTTCATTTTATTTTTTAAATGCGTTTCCAAATGAGAGGATCCCAGGGCTTCAAAACCATTTTTCTAGCTCTTCTTTAAACCTATTTTGGCACCTACATATAAAATGATATTGACCCGATTCAGTGACATCACTGGAGACAAAGACTGTCACATTTTTGGCGTTTGCGGCAAAGGGAGGCGGTGGGGTGCCAGCACGCCCACCGCCCGCCCAGGGCCAGAACAGGCCGCCAATCACGCGCCGTGCGCAGCCAGGGAAGGGGGCAGTTTTCCAAGCCCGGTAGCGCCCCCACGCGGCAGGACGCCCAGGCGCGCGGAGACGCGAAGGGCGCTGATCGCGGTCCCTCCTGTGTTCGCTCTCTCCTCACTCAGGAGCACGAGCATGTTTGACATGCGGTGTGAGGAGGAGGCCGCGGTGCAGCCGCACAGCAGGGCCCGCCAGGAGCAGCTGCAGCTGATAAATAACCAGCTGAGGGAAGAGGACGACAAATGGCAAGATGTGAGTTCCAGCCAAGGCGTGCGGGCAGCGGGGAGGCTTCTGGTAGCAGAAAATCCAGCCGGGTGGGTAGATGTGGACTTGAAAGCCATGCCGGGAAAGGGAGCCCCTAGCGGGTTTCCAAAGGTGACACGGTAAATGGGGGACTCAAAGGAAGGTGAATAGCAGCGTGAAGGTATGCAGTGATGGTACAGACGTGTAATCAGCAAACACCCCGGCCAGAAGCTTGGCCACAAAGGAGAGGGGAGGGGAGGCAGGAAACTGGAATGGGATGTAGAATTGAGGCTACACTATCTTCTGAGGTTATATATTCGAAACTGATCGTGATGATGATGATAGTAACGCTAACAATGGCCAACATCAATGGTGTACCAGTACCAGGCATTGTTCTAAGTGCTTTGCATGCATTCACTTAATCCTCTTAGTAACTCAATGAACTAGCAACTCCTATTGTCCTCGATTCCACAGATGAGTCCCAGCACAGCTGTCACTTGCTGAACGTCACACAGCTAGCCAGTGGGGGAGCCAGGATTAGAACCAGGGAAGGAAGGCTAAAGAGGCTGATGAGGGCTTTGAGATTGTATACTGAGAGCCAAGGCGGGGAGGGAGGAGGGAGAGTGGATTATTTCATTGAATTCTCACAGAGCATTCTGGAGGGAGCTGTTTCAAACTTGGCTCCACCTTTAGTTTAAAAAGTTAACTTCTCCAAAGTTGATAAAATGTAGTGACAGTTACATCTTGAGTGCTTACTATGTGCCTGGCACCTTGCATCTATTTTCACATTTAACCCTACAAGCTTGTGAGAATAGGTGCTGTTACCTCATTTTAGAGATGAGGAAATGGAGCCACAGGGAGACTGAGAAACATGCCTGAGATTCCAAAGCATGAAAAAGATAGAGCTGGGATTACTTCCCACAGCTGCAACCCCATCCATCTGACCCCAGAATCCTCACTCCTTATCATTTTGCTATAACTACCCTTAGGATTGTGGTGAGGTTATTGTAAGGATCCCATGAATTGATACATATAGAATCACCAGATTTGTAAGACTCAACACTATTTTTTTCTGCCTTGACTACCTTCCATGTGGAAACTGTATAATACAGATGAATCCCTACCATTCTGTTGTCAGCAAATCTATTCACAATGCAGAGGTTATAAATAGGAAGAAATGAAGTTTCTTACAATTACCTTGTGAGGCAGTTCTCTGAAGTTTGGCAACTGACACGAGATGTGATTGCATATTTCACACTGCCATATTTAAATAAATGTGCTGCCCTGTTATGGATACTGTAGATAATGTCTGGTTGTTTCTGCCTTCGAGGCATTCTGGTTCCAACCAGACTTACATTGGATTGTGTGGGAATGCCCTGTTGTAGGGCCTGGGCCCATAGTCAGTTCTCTAAAGAGTAGAAATGTCTAAACTCTGAAGAATAGAAATGGAATTATGCGCAAGTCTGAAGAAGAATATTACATCTCTCTTTCCCTGCCAGGACCTGGCTCGTTGGAAGAGTCGTAGAAGAAGTGTTTCTCAGGACTTAATCAAGAAAGAGGAGGAAAGGAAAAAAATGGAGAAGTTAATGGCTGGAGAAGATGGGGCAAGTGAACGAAGGAAAAGTATTAAAACCTACAGAGAAATTGTTCAGGAAAAGTGAGTTCTTTCTGTTGTTGTTTTTAATGTACAGTATTATCTAGGTGTTTTTTCATTTCAAAAAATTGTTGGCTGTCAACAAAGGTTCTGACACTAACTTTTTATATTCCCTGTACTATTTCTTTAGTGCTACCTTGATTTCTACCAAGGTCTTCTTTGCAATTTTCATTAGTTGACTTTGTTAACACTTTTCCCTCCTATGTCCCATCCTTTAGAGAGCGGAGAGAGAGAGAGTTGCATGAAGCGTATAAGAATGCTCGGTCTCAGGAGGAGGCAGAGGGGATCCTTCAACAGTACATCGAGAGGTTCACCATCAGTGAGGCTGTTCTTGAACGCTTGGAGATGCCAAAAATTCTGGAAAGAAGCCATTCAACAGAGCCAAATTTATCCTCCTTCCTGAACGACCCCAACCCCATGAAATACCTGCGGCAACAGTCACTGCCTCCACCCAAATTCACTGCCACTGTTGAAACCACCATTGCTCGTGCCAGTGTTCTGGATACCAGCATGTCAGCAGGCAGTGGGTCTCCAAGCAAAACTGTCACTCCCAAAGCAGTGCCTATGCTGACACCTAAGCCTTACTCCCAGCCCAAAAATTCTCAAGAGGTTCTGAAGACCTTTAAGGTAGGACAAGTTCCTTAAGAGTAGAACTGAAGCTGAACTCCAGGGAATCAATTGAAAGAAGCATCATGACCCAAGAAAATGTCATTCTTTTTACCAAACAAAAGCAAAAGGTGTTAACATTTACAGTTATGAAAGTTATAGGTCTCTGGAGATTGAGTTTATAAATGCTTAAGGGACAGATGTTTCCCTCAATTGTTGTTCACAGATGGACTCCTGTAGATCAATAGTGGAGTCGTCTCCATGAGCAAGGTCTGTTTTCTAGTTTGATAAAAATGGCATGGTTTCTTTGTACTAGTGGTAAAAACCCTAATTTAGTAATACCCTAGTATTTCTAGGTATTGGGACGTATGGCAGACTCCTCAAAACAAAATTTTATTTGCTTTTGGTTCAAATAGAAGTATATGCAGCTACTTCTCTTTTAGGAAGAAATTGACTTATTCAAAAAGATGCAGGGAACACATGGGAGCATGGGAAATACCTGGTCCTCAAATGAGATATGTGTTTTTGTTTTTTTGTTTTGAGATGGAGTTTCACTCTTGTTCCCCAGGCTGGCGTGCAATGGCATGATCTCGGATCACTGCAGCCTCCACCTCCCAGGTTCAAGCGATTCTCCTGCCTCAGCCTCCTGAGTAGCTGGGATTACAGGTGTGTGCCACTACACCTGGCTAATTTTTTTTTTTTTTTTTTTTTTTTTTGTTTGGAAACATGGGTTTTTGCCATGTTGGTCAAGCTGATCTCAAACTCCTGACCTCAGGTGATTCACCCACCTCAGCCTCCCAAAGTACGGGAATGAGACACCGCACCCAGCCAAGATAGGTTTTTTAAGCAAATAGAAAGAAATTAGGTTGTTTTGCTAATGAGTGTGTGAAACAATGTTTCAGACTGAAGAACTCCTGGATACCAAACATCTTTTCACTTCCTCAAATTCAAGTATTTTCCCTTATATCAGGAGGAAGCACTCATCCTTTGTCTTGGGATCAGTTCCCCTTGTCCTCGCACTCAATGAGTTTGTTATAGACAGAGGTGGAATGCATCACTCGGAGATGTGACCATTACGTAGAAAAGTTTTTGTGACCGATTGAGCAATGTGATGCCATGTATCTTCCTTACTCAAAGAGAACCAAACCACACTTTCTGACTTTTGCTAAAATAACTCTGAATGTATCTCCAAAATCTCTACCTTGGGCTTTGATAAAACAAAAGAAATAGGTCCTGACTGTCTCATTTGGATTGCATTGAGCTGTTTGTCCCCTTACAATGGTAGGGGCCATGTCTCTGTTATTCATGGCTTCATCCTGAGGGGCTGGCACAGGTGCCCAGGGCAGAGTAGGCACTCAGCAAGTGCCCCTTAAATAAATACATGATTTTTTTTTTTCTGAGAAGATGAGCTGCTAATCATATGGACTCACACACACACAGATATACACATGCCCATGTATGCTCAGTGGTTTACCTGTTTCAGAAGCTTTCCTTCACCTAGGGCCTATGATAATGAACATCTATAATATTTCCTGAAGGAAGAATCTGTGTTGAGGTGGCCCAGAATAGGATAGGGAATACATTTATTTAACTGGATTTCCAAGGTGTCTGATCATAAATCTAGATGTCCACTTCCCCTCCTTTATGTAAGTAGGGCAAAGTGATTGTTTAAACAGAAGAATTAGCATAGATGATTTTATGGCAGAACTTCAGCTCTGAGAAAACTGTTCTTCACCACTGTGGCAGGGTGGTATGGTGGCCTCAGGAAGCACTTCCATGGAGGGGTTATTAAAGAATTTGAGCAGAGGCCCTCTTAGAGCTGGAGATCACTCCTAACCACTCACTAGTCGGGGGTCCCCTGCCTCATCATAGTCCTCATTGGCTAGTATTTCTACTGATGGCCTACAGTTCCATTACCGAGTGTGTGGACAGCAACTTTGGTCAAAGGTCAAAGGTAGTATGCAAATCAGACCATTGTTACCAGCTAACAATGCCAGGACAGAAGTCAAGGCGTGTGTGTGTGTGTGTGTGTGTGTGTGTGTGTGTGTGTGTGTGTGTGTATTTCTTCTTGGAGGGCAGGGAATACAGGCTTAGTTGTTTTCCCAGTACAACGGAATTAAGGGTAACAGAAGATCAAGAGAAATAGTTTAAGGCAGTGTTTTTCAAACTGAGAGTTACCACCTGTTGCTAGGTCATAAAATCAATTTAGTGGTTTGATGCCAACATTAAAAAAAATTAACTGGAATAGAATCCAATAAAAAAAACATAATGTGTCACACAGTGAAGGCAAAATTGCTTAGGGAAATTTCTGTTTCAGTTGCATTTATGTATGTGTGTGCTGAGTTGTGATTTAAATTTCTTTTCATGGGTAACAGATAACAGCGTAAGAAGGCCAGTTGCCTAAAGTAAATAAACTATAACTGATATCCAGCCTTCCGTTATTTATTTTAAAAGATTTTAAAAGGCCTAATGAAGCTAGGTGAAGTGGCTCATGCTTGTAATCCCAGCAATTTGGGAGGCCGAAGCAGGTGGATCACTTGAGGCCAGGAGTTCAAGACCAGTCTGGCCAACATGATGACACCCTGTCTCTGTTAAAAATTAGCCAGGCCTGATGGCACACGCCTGTAATCCCATCTACTTGGGAGGCTGAGGCACCTGAATCGCTTGAACCTGGGAAGTAGAGGCTGCCCTGAGCCGAGATTGCGCCACTCCACTCCAACCTGGGTGACAGAATGAAACTCCATCTCAAAAAATAAAATAGATAAATAAATAAAAGACCTAATGATAATAATGGTTAATAATTAAGTACTTAAAATGTATCAGGTACTATTCTAAATTCTGTGCATATGGTAATCCATAAAATCTCCGTAACGGCTCTATGATGAAGATACTGTTACTTTAAATTTTGCATCTGAACACAGAGAATAGGAAACCTGTTGAGGATTCCGTGCCTCTTAAGTGGTAGAGCCAGGTTTCAGTCAGGTTACCTAACTGCAGAGCTCCCTCTCAAAACCACCCTACATTCTGCCTCAAATTTCAAGACTGAGATTTCCAGATGCCTTTCAGTACGCCGGGCTAACCACCCTCTCTGGTTCCCCCTTTCTTGCTCTAACTGCCTCGCCTCGATGTGAGTGCAAAAACAAAAATATCAATGTGCATAGTCTTTGTTTCTTTAAAAAACAGAGCTTAGACAATTAACTCGAAAGGGAGATTCACTGTAACAGAGCATGGTATCAGATCCCTTGCCCTCTGCCATAGCTTCAAAAAAAAAGTATCTGTTGCCCCTGCTACCACCACAGGATAACCTGTAAAATATTCCTGATCCGTGGTAAGTTCCACCTCATTTATATGCTAGCCAGAAAAAAAAAAAAGTCAAAATTGTAGAATAGCAGTCAGAACTGAAATGAAACATCATTGGAACCCCAATGTGTAGTGTGTGTTTGTATTTAAGATTCTTTGGTTTTCTGTACTTTAAAATAAAAGCATACTATAAATGAACATGAAATGGAATCTAAAGAGAAGTGGCCCAAGCAGGTCAACTACCTTATAAGGAGGCCCTTAAAGATAGCATTTACAGAAGCCCTAACTTATAGATCCCATCAAAACATTAGAGAGACCTGTTTCTTGATTGGACTATGGTTACTAAATGATCATCTTTTGAGGTAATCCTGTATGTGTCATTTTATTACAGTCTTTGATTGAGGTATAGCTTTTTTTTTTTTTTTTGTCCGTTCTGGGTTTTATAGGTAGATGGGAAAGTCAGCATGAACGGAGAGACGGTTCATAGAGTGGAGGACAAGGAAAGAGAGTGTCCCACGGTGGCACCTGCCCACTCCTTAACCAAATCTCAGATGTTTGAAGGTGTGGCCCGAGTGTATGGGTCTCCACTGGAGCTGAAACAAGACAACAGTAGCATCGAGATCAACATAAAGAAGCCAAACTCTGTTCCCCAAGAGCTCACAGTAAGAACCAAACGTTTCCCCACTTCCCTTTGGGATGATTCCATAGTAAAAGAATCTGTTTTTAAAAATAAGTAGGTCATGATAATGACCATTTCTTTCTATGTTGGCGTATTAGTTTTCTAGGGCTGCTGTTAGTACCACAAACTGGATGGCTTGAATGACAGAAATTGTCTCACAGTCCTGGTGGCTAGGAGTCCAAAACCAAGGGTGTTGGCAGGGGTGGCTCCCTCCATTGGTCATGAGGGAGAATCTGTTTCAGGCCTTTCTTCTAGCCTCTGGTGGCTGCTGGCAGTTTTGATGTTCCCTGGCTTACAGATGCGTCATCTCCATCTCTGCCTTCGTCTTTACTCATCTTCTCCCTGCAGATGTGTCTGTATTTCGGTTTCCCCTTTATATTTTATTTATTTATTTTGAGATGGGTTTTGCTCTTTTTGCCCAGGCTGGAGTGCAATGATGTGATCTTGGCTCACTGAAACCTCCACCTCCTGGGTTCAAGTGATTCTCCTGCCCCAGCCTCCCGAGTAGCTGGGACTACAGGTGCACATTACCACGCCCAGCTAATTTTGTATTTTTAGTAGAGACAGGTTTCACTATGTTGGCCAGGCTGGTCTTGAACTCCTGATCTCAAGTGATCCACCTGTCTCAGCCTCCCAAAGTGCTGGGATTACAGGCATGAGCCACCGTGCCTGGCCTGATTTCCCCTTTTTAGAAGAACACCAGTCATACTGAGTAGGTCCACCCTCCTCCAGTGTGACCTCATCTTCACTAATCACATCTGCAGCAGCCCTTTTTCCAAATAAGGTCATATTCTGAGTAGTAAGGGTTAGGACTTCAATAATATGAGTTTTGGGAGACACGATTCAACCTGTATTATTGGGGTATAATGGAAGGTATTATAATTTATAAGCTAGAACTTATTTTTCGTGTCTCATTATTGGTGTCCAGTGTTACAGAATAATAATCAAATCTTTAAAATACCTTTTTTTTTCCTGTTTGTTCAGGACCTCATTAGACTTGTTAATGTCATTTGAAAATAACTGGGGCTATCAGAATCTGGCTTTCCATCCTCAGTGATATATATAAAAGGGTCTTTTTCTTATTAGTTAAAGAAAAAAAAATCCATTTAAAAGCTGAAAGTAATGTAAAGCATGAGATCACTACTGAATGGCCAAGCTAAAAAATGTAGGCTAATTCAGGGTTGGCAGAAAAGTGAACTCAAAATAACATAATATTTGTTGCTTTGGAGTAGAAGGCATCATTGGGAAAATTACACCTTCTTTCATCTCTCATCAGAAAGGCTCATGCTGGTTTTACTAATCTAACCAAAACTGTCGCTACCCAGATGCAGCCCAGCTTTCCGGGTGCCGGCTGGACTCTGTTCAACCTCATTTGTCCTCACCAGAGGCTGAGTTTCTGCTGTTCTAATGTATAGCATTTGGGTTTGTATTATAGTGAAAAGAAGGGGAAGACTGTCAAGATGTTTTCCCCCAGCACCTAGAAAGGCTTGGTGTGAAAGGAAACATCTTCCAGTACCAACGGGGCTGAGTGTTAGGTGACCCAGCTAGCTAAAACCCACCCACAAGCCTGGATATATCATTATTTTTCCCCTCTATGATTAGTCTTTTGAAGACTAAAATTACATTTTTTCAGAGGAGTTGAGAGGATATAACTTTCCCCCGCAGTACCCAAGCGCTCTATGAAAGAGACTCAAATGGGAATAGACCAAAATCATTTTCTCACCATGGTAACATGTTTCCTAGTCTCTAGGAGCAAAGTTTTGTGATCCAGGCCAATGTGGAGTCTCTCAGCTTGGACTTCAATTTTACTTTTCGTTTGCATACAGGTTACCACTGCTACAGATTTCTTGCAGATGATCATGACACAGAGTATGAGTTCTGCTAACAGTGTGTGAACTTAGCTGGTAGAGTAAACATTAACTTATGCTCTTAAAATTTAAATTAGAAGCCCCCCAAATTAATTAAACATAGGGGTTGCATTGCTTTTCAGGGGCGGTTAATAATTCTGTTCTTATTTCTCTTTTGCCATTTTTCATAATGAGCATTTTCTAAACTTCCTTCATTAAAAAAAAGATTTCACGTTGATTACACATCCCCCAAAATATGTTGTTTTAAGAGAAGCCAAATTACCTGCTCTGAAAGAAACTATGCTCTTTCAAAAGTTTATGCATGATCACATGGAGAAGGATGGCCTTCTGGACTTTCTTCCTAGAAACCAACCTGATCCTGGTCACCTAAGGATGCAGGTCTAACCACAGAAAAGCCTGGGAGTCTTTTCCTGTTGTGTATTTCTTCCTAGGAGAAATTGCCTAGTTCAGAGTAATTTCTAGTTCAGTGAACCCTAATGTTTCTAAATAAGTAGTAGTATTTATGGATCCTGTCCATAGTACTTTAGGCTCTTAAATCAACTATGGCAAGGGATATTGCATTACTTTCTGTGTTGGAAAATCTCTGTGTATATCTCCCAGACTATAAGCAAAGTTGTTAGCTGTACTGCATAGGACTGTGGCTCATTACTAAAACACTCATCATACTCACATGCAGCTCAGGACACCACAAGTTTTCCATTCAGAATGTCTTATCCCAAGAGTCATTTGAAAAGAATCACTCTCCAGTAAACCTACTCCTCATTTTATTTCTTTCTGCATGATTCCAAAAAAAGCATTTCTTGACTGTGTTACAGCCAGTATACTCCTGTTAAAAGAGAAACGGAATTAATTGGTCATGGCAAAATATGGTGGCCAACTTAGAATGGGTGGCTGCACTTCAGGGCCTCCCAGGCGTCAATACCAGCTTGGACTTCATTTTCTGTTTCAAATACACTTGCCTGATTCTGTGGGGCTGTCAAAAGATTAGTGTTCTTCTTTTTAAATAGTGTCTTTCTTCCAAAAACTGCATTCCCAACAGATACACTCTCTACAGAGGAGGAGCTTCACCCACTCCTAAAATGTCACAATTCCTTTAGGGTGAGCTAGAACTGTTCAAAGGGCACAGCAGCAGCAGTAGGCAGGAGCATGAATTCAGGATGGGAGGCAGAATGACAGAGAAGGCAGCACGGGACCTGCTCAGGGAAGGGATGCATGCGGAGCATCAGCGTCTGTACCCGAGACGGGCACTATGGATGACGTCATGTCATCTCTTCAGTTTCCTTCTACCTCATCTTTCTAATTTGAAACTCTTAGGACCATCACTTTCTTACTTTAGAACTGGATCCTAAATTAAGTTAGGAATTTAAAAAAATACTTTGGCTGTACCTCCACCTGCCAGACAATTCCCAGTCATCTTCAGTTGAGTTACTTTTATGGTAATAAGATTGTGTAAGGACCTACTCTATTACCTGTTTTTTGGAATAGAAGAATAAACTTATAAAATCACTGGGGAAAAACTTTCATAAAGCTACCAGAAAAGTATACGGAACAATTTAGAACTAAATGCAGACTCCGACTTAGGATGGTTCAACTTAACGATTTTCCAACTCTATGATGGGGCAAAGGCAGTATATGCTAAATAGCAACTGTACTTCAGATTTTGAATTTTGATCTTTTCCTGGGCTAGTAATATGCGGTAGGACACTCTCATGATGCTGGGCCTGGTTGTGAGTAAGCCTCAGCTCCCAGTCAGCCCCAAGATCATGAGGATAAACAACCGATACTCTATAGTGCACTGAATCTGCAGTTGATTTTGCCCAACCGTGAACGTAAGTGTTTTGACCATGTTGAAGGTAGGCTAGGCTAAACTGTGATGTTTGGTAAGTTAGGTGTATTCAGTACATCTTTGACTTAACGATATTTTCAATTTACAACGGGTTTATTGGAATGTAACCTTATCGTAAGTCATGGAACGTCTGCACTAGCTGGTGGAGTAAGAAAACCAGAGGAATATAAGATTGCAAAGAACAGGCAAGATCCTCGTAGGTCTGGTTTAGTCTGGGAAGGTTTTATCTGAGATGTAGATTTCGATACTTGACAGTAAGTGTGGGATTTGTGTTGAAGAGGAGGAAGGGGTATTCTACACACCGGGAAGAGCAGGATCAAAGGCATGGACAGGAGCCTACCAGAGGACCCCAAGAGGTTTAAGAGGTGGTGAGGGTGCTGTATGTTCCAGGCAGAGGGATCAGGTCCTCCTCTGGCCACCCCACCCCTTGCCCCCAGTTATCCTTGAGATATTTCAGGGGTTTTGTTCATTTCAGCATCTCTGTTAAAGGCCCAGGGGAAACCTCACGCTTCATTTTTTCATGTAAAAATACGGGCTTCTGTAAGAAAATCTGTTATAGCACACAAGCAGACTCCTAGAATATAAAACTGTAAAAGAATTTAGAATGTATTCTAATCTGAGGGCTAATATATCCTATATTTAGTGGCCTACAGAAAGATATTTTAATGTATGTCTCCCCCAAAACTATTCCAGTGTTTTCTTGATTCACTGTCAGTTATATTTGTATCTGAAGCTCTTCTTTCCTCAATGGCACCAAAATGATCCTTTTCAAAAATACCTAAAATATTTCATGCACTAGATCAAAGGTCAGACTCCACCTGAACAAGTTAAACTGTCTAAGCCTCAATTTATATTTAAAAAGAAGTATAATAATAGCATATACGTCAGATGGTTATTGTGAGAATTCATGTCTGCAGGGCACTTAGCAGGCTGTCAGGGTGACTCATAGACCGCAGGTGCCCTTCAGCCATCTTTAATATTGTCATACTACAAGTGGGAGTAAGGAAGTTATAATATCTAATACATTTTTCAGAAGCCCAAAAAGGCAATCAGTATGAAGTTTTTTTGGATTAAAGTAAGACAGTCAAAAATTACCATCTTGAACAGATGTGAATTTCATACAAATGAGATGAATTCTTTGTCAGCTTCTAACTCAGCTTGTTAGTTGTTCCAATTGTAATTCTCTACAAAACATACAGATGTGGAGAGCTTTTTCTAGAAGACAGTTGTCCTTGTAGACACATGATTCTTCCTGCAGCAATTTTTTTTGGGATATTTTTTCCCCTTTTGTAGAGAATGGGGTCTCACTATATCGCCCAAGCAGGTCTCAAGCAGTTCTCTGGGGCTCAAGCAATTCTCTCACCTCTGCCTCCCTAAGTGCTTGGATTACAGGCATGAGCCACCATACCTGGCCCTTCCTGCAGCACTTTTTGCCTCTACTATTGTTCCCTCCTTTCCAGTTCTGGCCCCTTCTGCCACCTAAACTCTTACGACTCCCACCCATCGACCCCTATGTCCCTCCCTTCCATCCTGTTCATTGGATCTCTCTCACCAACTCATCTCAAATGATGTAGCCCATGCTCTCCCTCCTATCCAGCACCATCTCACCAGGTTTGTGGCAGCTCTCCCTCATTGACCACGGGCCAGACTCACCTATTGGGTATCTAAACCACTTCATATGCTTTTCTCAAACTAAGTCACAAGGTAGGTCTGTTTTTCCCATTTAAAAAAGCCCTAGGCCTTCCTCTTGAAAATTCAGTACTTATATTTTCCAATCCAGGAAAATTACAGACAATCGGATCTTTCTTGAAACGTTGCATTTTGCAGTGAGAGCAGGGTGAAGGCATTTGAGTAGGTGCTGTTTTTCTTACAACTGAGACCAACTGCAAATTCCTTTTAGAAGGCAAATGTCAATAAACATTTATTTAGAAACTGGTTTTCTCCATCTAGAAGTAGTTGTAAGATTGCTAGATTTGATGATTTTTAAAAGTCATTAAAGGTATGTAGATACAGATGCATTTACAGATTTCAAGAAAGCATACATCAGGGTAAATCAAAAATTAACCTGGCCTATCTATCCAGTTACCTGGATCAAAACCTCATTATTTTGTTTATTTGAAAAGTTTAGTACACACACAAAAAAGTTGAAGACATGGAGAGCCTGATTCTCCATGTAGATTCTCTTTCAGTGGCAGTAGATATTTGGAGGTATAAAAGTGAAAAGAGAAACCCATGCACCACATATGTGACACCTGGGTTGTGGTGCCAGAGCATAAATAGACTGATTTTCCAGGCTTGTGCCCAGATAAGTTATTCAAGACAAGAGCCAGGAGGTCGCCCAGAGTCACAAAACCATTGCTCAGGAAAGGACCTTGGACATCACTTGTTCCAACCCATGGAGGTTAAATGATCAGTCCAAGCTCCCCAGCAACTCCATGCTAGAAGCAGGCTCAGCACCTAGGCCCTGGGTCTCAGGAGCGGGTGCCTGCCCTCCTGCTTCACATTTCTAGTTCATCTTCCAGTGTTGTTCTCTGGGCCAGTTCACCACCAAGATTCTAGTTAAAATGAGCAGCCAGATGCCAGGTAGGCTTTGGGCTAGACCATGTCTCTCTCAAGCCAGGAAACTGCCACCTCCCACCCAAGGCCTCAGGGCTGAGTCTGGCATCCAGGCGGTTTGGATTGCGTTCTCAGTTAAGGGGAAGCCAGCTCCTGGCTGAGTCCCATGCAACCTTTCTGTGCTCTCATTCATTCACGTCCAGGGATCTGTTTTTATTTACTTGTTTTCATTCTTGAAAAAGTGTTACCAATTGGAGAAGGGAAGGGCTCTCCTCTGTGGAGCTGTAACCAAAGAAAAATACAGGTCAGAAAACAATTTTTCCAGCAAGCAGGTTTGTTTGAAGCCAGCCTCTGAGTGTATCACTGCCAACTTTGAACTCATTTCCTTTGAAGTAATGATGTGAGTACAAAAGTAATAAGCCTCCAGGATGGAGTACCCAGACATGAGTTAATTACCTGGCTTTGGGGATTTCCCTTGATTTCAGATAGCCTATATACATTGCAAAATACATAAAACTGTGGAGAAAACATCAACTACCTATTACTCAAAGACACCCTGAAATTAATGCAAGATTTTTAGAAAATGTGTATTCTTCTTTTCCTCAGTGTGTATGAAGTATTTTTAAATAGTTCCTATTACTCAAATTGCTTACTTTTTCTCTATGTCTGAATATTTTGCTAGCAGTAGCCAGATTTTGATGACTAGTATACATCTAAACTAAGCTTGTGAGTACATATTCCATAAATAATGCATAATATTTACTTACTTAACAAGGATTCCGCATCTGGCCTCTAATTCCTCAGAACCTGGACTGAAAAGAAATCTCCAAGATAAGCTGATGGCTGGGACAGTTGGGTTTCCAGTAGCCCTAGGAAGGGGAGAGATTCCAGGAGCAGTCTAATCTTTTGCAGAATAAATGAGTGGGAGGTAGAGGAAAGAAAGGGAATGGAAAAAGCAATTTGAATCATTTCAGCAATAACTGAGACTCTCAGGTGATAGATTGCCTGTCATGGATCAAAACCTTTAAATACTGGAGGACAACTTGGAGCCGGTGTGACTCCAAGCCCAGATGATGCAGCGTTGAGGCCATCAGCACAGGCAGGGTTCCCACTTCCCCTGCCTACTAGCAGTATGACCCTGGGTAAGTCATTTAATCCTGGGCCTCAGTTTCTTTGTTTGTATAAAGGGAATCATATTGGTGCCTACCTCCTAAGCTTGCTCTGAGAATTATGTGAGATGATTCTTATGAAGGGCCGAACAGCACTGACTGGCAAATGCAGTAAATATTGATTGTGATTTCTGCTGTTGCTACTATCATTTTACCACGTCAAATGTCAGGATAACCTTTAAAGCATCCTTTTAAGGTAAGGTAGATTGGATTATCTGGAGTTTGGTGTTTGAGTGCTGAGCCATACAGAAATGCCTTGAGAAATGTGAGAATTCTTGAACGTAGAAGTCCTCTGTTAGTCACGCCTAAGTGGTAAAACGTTGCTGGAATGTGGTGCGCTGGTACAATAACTCTTAGTGAAGCAGTGCTTGAGCACCCTGTCCCTCTGCATCACACATTAGGTCTAAAGGGCTTCATGAATTATCTTCTTTCATTGATTCTAAGTGGCTCACTTTTCACATTTTAACATCTCTAAATCAGGATCTGTCTTATAATCAATAGTGTGTCATATTTAACAGATGGTGTGTTTTCTTTCTTAGTAGTACCTAAAGTAATAAAAAAAATTGATGGTATTTTAGATTTAATAAAGTATGTTCATTTCTTTGAACATTTTTGGTCTGGGGAGGCTTTGGCCTTGTTCTATAGTTTTATATTTTGTTTATAGTGTTTGGAAATACCGGGGTTCTCAAGAGACTCATTCATCAATATTTAATTGCAAATTTGTTTCCCAGCCTCAGATAGTTTTCTATAACCTAATCCTTTTGTGGGGAAGGGGAAGCTAAAAATAAGTATTTCTGCCAGTATTTTCCATATAGACATCATAAAACAAAAACACCATCATGTATTAATATTTCTACATGTATGAGAAAGCACTTTAAATTATAAAACCCAACTTACTCTTTTGCAATGCTAAACTGATTGATCTTCAAAACCTACTACCATGTTGGTGGTTCATACAGCAAACAATGTAAGCACACACATGTACCATAACCTAAATGTAATAAAAAAGACCAGCTAACTATTTTCACTCATTAAGTCTCTTGCAGGGATTCAACTCAGACTTGTTGATATATTAAAATATTATAAAATCCATTAAATAATACCAAGGTGATGCATATTTCTTGCCTAGGTTTTTAAAAGTGCATTTTAACTTAATATTATATTCTTCCAGAATTGATACATGACTATTCATCATTAGAAAATGCCCATCTAATTATGAGGATTTCAAAACTACCCCATCCTCCAAAGAAAAGACACATTTTTGCCACTAAATGCTATTGTAAAACCTTTTAGAAACTTGAAAGTTTTGTTGTTTAAAATTTCTTTGTTTTTAATGAATTCGGTGATGGTTTCCACCAATGCATTAACTTTAAAGACCTTTCATTTTGAGAGACAAATTTTGATTTATGGGTAAAATATATATACTTATGAGATATGAATAAATTCATAGTTCTTGAGACCCCATGGGGATACTTTATGAAACATTTAATAATGCCTTTTCTGAAACCATTATCTTAAAACCTTTGTAAAATTTATGCAATATTTTATACACACTTGAAAATTTAACTTTAGCTTTTTAAAAGAAACTTCTACCAAAAAATGCAATAGTCATTAACTTGCTCTCTTTAAGTCAAAATATATCTAGCTAGTATTTAATTCAACATTTTATTTATTTTTACCAAGCAACTATTATAATAGCAGGATAATTTTGGACTTCATTCTAGGGTCAATTGGCTCCAAATGAAAGACAATGTAAAACTGCATTGATTTTGTTTTTCAATTACAGAAGTAATACATAGTCATTTTAGAACATTTTGGAATATATAAAATATATGTAAAGAGCAGGAAAAGTCACCCAAAATCTAAGCACATCAAAAATAATCACAATTGACATTTTGTATTTTCTTACTATTTTTTAATATATGTTAATATATGTATTAGCAGGTATATTTATGTGTATGTATAGGCATGTATATAGTCTTATACATGTAAACATCAAACTATATATACAGTTTACATTTCCTATCATTAGACAGTATTTTCACATATCATTAAGTATTATTCAACATCTTATTTTTTCATGATTATATTCTTTTTATGGACATGCAGTAATTCAATCATTCCCCAATTGTTGGATATTTAAGTTGTTCCAATTTTTTTTTACTGTTATAAATTCCATCAAGGATAAAACTGATACATTCGAGGTACTACTGACAGAGAGGAACACAAGCATTAGAGTAATAACTTGAGGTACCATGGAGATGAACATGACAGTGATGTAGCAAGTAGATAGTGAGGTCCAAATCACAGAGACCCCTTAGTGGGGAACAAGGAGTAAAGGCAAACCTGGAGTCCCAGCCGTAGAAACAGAAAAGAAGTGATGGATATGAAAACGGGTGTGTTGGGAACTTAGTAGGACTTGGCAAATGATGAATATTCATGAGGTATGAGTCAGAGATCAAAGTTTATGTGATGGGAAGAACTGGTGCCATAAACAGAAATTGTCAGATTTGGAGGAGATCGACATTAACCCTAAGGGTGAAACCGAAGCTCTTGATGGTCTCTCACAGCTAGAGATGAAAATACAAGTCATACACAGAGAATGTAATGGTGAATCCATGGGAATAATTGATGTATCTGAAGGTTGTTCAGCACAGGTGAAGGAAAACAGGGTCCAGTTGAAATCTTTAAGAATGATCCATATTTTGATGAAAAGGAATAAGAACCAGTGAGAGAAGAGTAGGCTGAGCGTGGGGAGGAGAGGGAAAAGGAGAGAATGAATTAGAACTCTAGTAATAGAGATTCACTGGGAGCCCAGGAAGGATGAGAACTTCAGACTAAAATCCGCAGCGCTAAGGGCCACAGGCGACTATTTCCAAGATAGGCCAATGAGAAACTAATTGTAACCTTTACAGAATCACAGAAAGACTTCACTGGTGGTATGACCCTAAGCCAGTTTGAAAGACTTTCAGGAACAAGTGGGTGATAGCCATGATTTTGAACTTTTGATGATGAAAGAAAGGAAAATGTGGGATGTATGTCCAAGGCGGTCATAGGAGGTTTGGGGAGATAGTGACCCGCATGGATGTCCTGTTCCCCGTAGAACGTCTCCCTCCAGCCAATCCAGGCTCTCACCTTGAAGCTGCCTAGGAAGCAGAAGAGGGAATTTCTATAGGCAAACCACCTTGTTGGCCTAAAAATTACTGTTAAAAAAATCATTTTTAGAACTTTAAAGGAATAATTTATTCAAGGGGGGTAAAATCTCTTTTTCAGGCAACCACTGAGAAAATGGAACCAAGTAGTCAAGAGGATGAGAATGATGGTGAAAAATCAAGAAAAGGGAATATAGAACTTGCCACATCAGGTTTGTTTCATAAGAGACTAGCTTTAAGGTAAATCATCGTAACTCAAGACGTAGTGGAAATAGTCAAGAATTTTTGCTACTGAGCCACGGAAAGGTAGGAATTAGACTCTAGGAGTGGTGTGGTTGTGCTGCCACCTAGAGGCTTCCTGGGAAAATTCTGACCATGCAGTTAATGTTGCTATGAATATGCCCATGCTTTTTTTTTGTTTAAAGGTACCCAGTTTTATTTTGTTTCTTAAATATTTATCTCTATAATCATAAAGAATATTGAGTCTCCCATGTAAATCATGCTAAAAATTGATGGTAAAATTTTGACACAGAGTAACAGCAATAGATAAACGAGAGACCAAAAATATATCATAAAAATAGATGCTGAAATGATAAAGCTCATGAATAGTTAAAAAAAAAAAAAAGAAAATAATGCCATGAATCTGGACAGTGAGTATAAATATGCTATATTCATTGTTTTAGGAAGGAGGCCCATGTTCCCTAAAGTCTTGTTCTTCAATATTTTTTTGCAGCCTTATCAATATATTTAATACATTTCTTCTTTTGAGAAACATTAAAACCTCTCACCCTCAGCAGGAGAATCGCTTGAACCCAGGAGGCAGAGATTACAGTGAGCAGAGATTGTGCCATTACACTCCAGCCTGGGCAACAGAGCGAGACTCCGTTTCAAAAACAACACCAGCAACAAAAAAAAACTCTCACCGGCTTCCAATACCAAATTATTATTTTTGATAAGTCCTTTCTCCAGTGTTAATTACCAAATTATTTGTAAGCGACATTTTTAAATAAATGTCACTTAAGAATAATAGCATGTACTTTTTCAAACTAGATTGTGCCTTCACGTTTTGATATGCCCCCTTAGGCAGTGACTTTTCCACCCCTTCTAAAGTGAACCTAATTCTTCTTTATGTATCAGAGAACACTTTATTGTCATTGCATTATATATGTATATCCCACACTCCATAACACATTCCGATTAAGAAATTCTGATGTTAAAAAGGAGCACTGAAATACAAAAAAGGAAGCATCAGGTTGCTGCTTATTCACTGGGAACGTAGAGGCCGGGCGCAGTGGCTCACGCCTGTAATCCCAGCTCTTTGGGAGGCCGAGGCGGGTGGATCATGAGGTCAGGAGATCGAGATCATCCTGGCCAACATGTGAAATACTGTCTCTACTAAAATATAAAAATTAGCTGAATGTGATGGCATGAGCCTGTAGTCCCAGCTACTCAGGAGGCTGAGGCAGGAGAGGCTTGAATCCAGGAGGTAGAGGTTGCAGTGGGCCGAGATTGCACCACTGCACTCTGGCCTGGCACCTGGCAACAGAGCAAGACTCGGTCTCAAAAAGAAAAGAAAAGAAAATCACCTGTAGATGTTCTCTTATCCAGCCCATCTGCCATAATCATGATATATTTGTTTTATGTAGTTTTATTCAGATGTAAACCCTAACTCTTACTAAAAACTTCAGTTCTTCATTGTGTGGTGATAGGATATGTATTTTGTTGCCTGTTGTTCTATAATAATGAAAGCGCTTTGGGAATTCCAGCATCTTAGGTTCTCTTACACCTCTCAGCACACTGTCATCCAACTTATATTGCCAGGACGGGATATGGACTGAAGGTACTTCATGACATTGTAGAATAAATGGTCCTATAGTTACTTGATTTTCTTTTTTTTCTCTGTATTTCTGGATGTAACTCCATTGCAGAACCACAGCATTTTACAACATCGGTGACTCGATGCAGCCCGACCGTGGCCTTTGTGGAATTTCCCTCCAGCCCCCAGCCGAAGAATGATGTGCCAGAAGAAAAAGACCAGAAGAAACAAGAAAATGAAATGAGTGGAAAGGTGGAGTTGGTTCTGTCACAAAAGGTAAGGAAAGTGGTTTAAACCCACAAGTTAACACGGACCTATATTGCAGCTAGCTGCTACTGTGACAGCTATGAATAACAAAAATTTATTTCTCTCCTCATCTTTTTCTCTGTCTTTAATCTGTAGGTTTTTATGTTTGTTTTGTGAGATGGAGTTTTGCTCTTGTTGCCCAGGCTGGAGTGCAGTGGAGCGATATCAGCTCACTGCAACCTCTACCTCCCGGGTTCAAGTGATTCTCCTGCCTCAGCCTCCTGAGTAGCTGGGACTACAGGCATTCGCGACCATGCCCAGCAAATTTTTGTATTTTTAGTAGAGACAGAGTTTTACCATGTTTGCCAGGCTGGTCTTGAACTCCTGACCTCAGGTGATCCAGCTGCCTCAGCCTCCCAAAGTGCTGGGATTACAGGCATGAGCCTCAGCGCCTGGCCCTAATCCATAGTTTTCTAAATATAAATACACTACTTGTTCATTGTAAAATGTTGAGTGTATATATATATAGAGAGAGAGAAAAAAAAAAATATATATATATATATATATATATGTATATATGTCCAGTATATAGAAAGTGATACACATATTAATATGTAACAAATGTATCAAGTAATAAATATACTTTTTAAATGTATAAATAAACATAGAAATAAAAGGAGAGAAGGCATAAAAATCACTGAAACCTACCTCTCTATTAGTAACATTTGGTAAATGTTCTTTCAACATCTTTTAAAACTTACTTTAAATCATTGACTTTTTTTTTAATTCGGAGGAGTTCAGTACAAAGAAAAGTGTAATATAAATAAAAGTTCTAAAGCCTTACAGTTAGGTTTTAGTTTGCTGTGTGTGTTTGCTTATTTGCTGTTTAACCCATCAGCTTACTAGCTGATCTCTTTCCAGTATTCGTTAGCAATGATACTTCTAATGCCACTGGATTTGGATAACAAGAAACCTAGAAAATTATTATTCTGATGTAATAGGTTTTAAAGTCTTGTTTTTATTAAGTTTTCTTCCTTGTTTAGAGTCTCATCTCATTCACATTAGTTTGATTTGTTTTCAGGTACAGAGTCTAAAAATATTCATCAGTTACATCAGTAAATCTCAACCTTGATTACCCCTGAGAATTTAAGAAATATCAAGCTGGCTGGGTGTGGTAGCTCTCAATTGTAATCCCAGCACTTTGGAGGCCAGGACAGGAGGATCACTTGAGCCTAGAAGTTCAAGACCAGCCTGGGAAACCCAGAAAGTCTTTGTCTCAATAATAATAATAATAAATTAGCCAGGCATGGTAGTGAGCACCTGTAGTCCAGGTACTCTGAAGGCTCAGGTGGGAGGACCACTTAGCCCAGGAGGTTGAGGCTGCAGTGAGCCATGTTTACACCACTGCACTCTAACCTGGGTGACAGAGCAAGACCCCATCTCAAAAACAAACAATAATCCAAGCCCATTCCACACCAAATAAATTAGAATCTCTGGAGGCAGAACCCAGGCATCGGTAGTTTTTAAAACTCCCAGGTAATTTTAATGGGCCACCAGGACAGAAAACCACTGACTTTCACAACTGGAAGACTATATGTGGTGGCATCCCAGCTTTAAAAATGAATCCTCAATTTGGATCTGACTTTAAAGTGAAAAATCTGCCACTTGTAGTTCCAGTTTATTCATCATTTACTCAACCAGTATTAGCTGTGCACCTACTATATCATGTCTGGCCCTGTGCTAGGTACTGGGTAATCAACAGTGAACATCATGCAGCCCCTGGCCTTAGGAGCTGAGAATGATGTGTCCTTGGCAAAGCCTCTAAAATGGCTGCTGCCCTGCTGCCTTTTCAATAGTTCAGACCCTAGCTATTCCTTTTTGTTTTGTTTTGTTTTGAGATGGAGTCTTGCTCTGTTGCCCAGGCTGGAGTGCAGGGGCACTGTCTCAGCTCACTGCAACCTCTGCCTCCTAGGTTCAAGTGATTCTCCTGCCTCAGCCTCCTGAGTAGCTGGGACTACAGTACAGGCACATGCCACCATTCCCAGCTAATTTTTGTATTTTTAGTAGAGATGGGGTTTCACCATGTTGGCCAGGATGGTCTTCTCCATCTCTTGAACTTGTGATCTACCCACCTCAGCCTCCCAAAGTGCTAGGATTACAGGTGTGAGCCACCACGCCTGGCCTCTTCCTCATTTTTATAGAGAATTAAAGAATGGTCTGCAGGTCTTGAAAGGAGAACTAAATAGGGGTCAAATGTTGGGAGGCAGGCAGAATTTCCCGCCTTTGCAGGTTTCACTTTATCCACATCAGACTAGGAACCATTATTTATTATCTTTCCAAATTTACTTGCTTTTCCCACTTAAATCTAAACCAAAAGGAAAAATCTACATCATTGCAAGAAAAAAATTTAGCTTGAACAGAATGAATATCCTAAGTAAAAAGCAGTCATTGCAGACCTCAGCTGTGCAACCTTATCTTGGAGTCCATTCGTGGATCAGCAGACACCTGCCCTACTATGGAAAAAATTGTTTTCAGGAGTTCTTCAGTTTGTTTGTGTGTGTGTTTTTGTGCATTTTTCTTTTTGGTCATCTGGTAAACATTATTCTCAGAACATTTTTTAAAGCGTAAAATAAAATATGGAGGATTACCAAGTTATTCTTGGTAACATGTGGTACCAATTATATATAGCCCCTGAATCCTGTTTTGTTGACTCCAGCATAAGAACCCTGCCAGTTGATGAGCAAATGGAATCATGGTCTTTGAATCCAATGCTTTTCTCACTTAGACTATGTGAATTTCTCCCTTTTCTTCCTTCCCTATTGTACAGTCAGCTCTTAAATAAAGGGAGAATGGTGGCCACCATGATTGCAGCAGCTTTTATTTTCTGATTTCACTTGAGAGTGTTCCCTTTATAAAACAAAGCATCCATGCTTACAGGCTGACCTTTTTATATAGCGGTCATTTTGAGCATTGCTGATGACTCTTAACTGTTTCATTTACAACCAGGCATTACTGAAACATGTTTTTGCCAGCCTCCATTAGGAGGAAATGATATGAGGTTAATGATTGGTGGGTTGTCAGCTTGAGAAGGCTAGACCTTAGCATTTGCTCTGTAGCACCAACTTTCATTTGGACACCTGGTTAACCTCTGTAATGCAGAATGAGGTGATTGGTTTTCTTCAGGATTCTCTTAGAGTTGAATATATTATTCTTAAAGAAAAATAATTTTTTCTGAGGGTAAATTCTAACATTTATTCTGAGGACCAAATTAGGGATCAGGGTATGATGAAGCAAGTACTCCGTTGTCTCATTCGCCCTGAGGTCATTTATCTGTCGGGAACACAGCCACCAGCCAAAGAGTGAATCAGAGAAGGTCTTGTGAGCAGCTAAAAAAACATAAACTTTTACAGCCACACTCTTCATTCAGACCTATGCGCAGTGTCTACTGATGCTTATTTTAGACATTTTTGTTTTAGTAAGTTTGGTAATCTGGTCTTTCAGCCATCAGTTGATTGGAAGCAACAAATCATAAGGGTGCTTCTACTAAAAGTCATTCAGATTAGGGAGAAACAAAAGTAAGTAGCAATAACAAGAAAAATCTATTTTACGAAGGAAATACAAGAATTTTAAAAGTCTGTCATTTTTGAATTATTTGTAAGTAATGACAAGTAGTCTAATGTGCCTCGAAAATTCCCTAAGAGCATCAAATACGAAGGCACTGTTTGATGGTGGCTATTTATAATTGTGCTTCTTTGTCAACAGGCAAAGTATATTGTCTTTCATGTGCTTTGCATAAATTCATGGGGGGTTATGTAATGTCTTGAGAATAATGTGCATTAAAAAGTAATACTACTTTAATGTTTAGCACTTACAGAGTAAGATTTGTTTTAATTATCTTAGGTGGAAGATCTAATTTCCTGACATTACAAATTCAGTTTTGTGTGGTACAATGAAGAGAATTTGTGATTACTCAGTAAGAAAATAAGAGAGAGTAATGTTTAATTCCAAAGATGGAATGTTGTCTTCTGGTTTGGAGAAAAGTGATCATCACATTTTTATTCTCTTGTTTGATTTATCTAAAAAATAGACTCTATTAATGTAGAGAAGGATGAAAGTGCTTAGAGAAGAAACAAAAAATTAAATGTTTAAAGTTAAAGTTGAATGTTAAATGTTTGAACTGATTGACTTCTGTAATAGCCATGGATCCTTACATTTTATGTCGCCTGTGCATTTATTAATGGGCAATTCTTATAATGTTTATGCCCGTTGTTCATTGTCCAGGTGGTAAAGCCAAAATCTCCAGAGCCAGAAGCAATGCTGACATTTCCATTTCTGGACAAAATGCCTGAAGCCAAACAACTACACTTGCCAAATCTCAGTTCTCAAGGTAAAGAGAAGGATATGTTTTATTGTACGTCCACATGTTCTGCTGGGTCCATCTGTGGTAAAATATTACTTAATTTAAAGGAAGATTATGTCCTTTATGTTGATATTCCTTTAGCCAGGGTGTTTGCCTGAGTCTGTGATAGCTGAATTTATAACTTCAGAATGGAAAGTTGGGGCTGGATTCTCTGTTTGACCAGACCAGGAACCTTAGCTGCCAGGGCCATTTGGTCTGCCAGGTACTGTAGGCACAATAGAGCCGACACCAGTGTTAGAGCTTTAAAAATGTTGTATTATCTCCAAAATAGAAAAAGATAGTCACAAAATCAGAAATTAATATACTTAATACAACGTTTAATATTATGTCTATTTCACTGTTCATTCTGGTCTTCATGAATGTCATTTAACTTGATAATAATTTTGAGAAAAAGCCAGATATTTTTTTTAACTCCATAATAATTCCTGAGTGCATGATGATTATTGAGAAATAATTCACCATTATAGATTAAACAGGTTATAGACCTTTTAATCTTTCCAAAAATTATTTGTAGATATATATATATATATATATATATATATATATATATGAGAGAAACATATGTGTGTATGTGTACATGTGAGGACTTTAAAATGTTTAACACATACATACTGAGGATATATTTTCATATGTTTGATATATTTTAATGTGTTGATATAATGTGGGAAGGGGTTGCTTCTAGAAATATGGGCATTCAGGGCCTATAAGTTCTTAAAATGGCACTGACCACTGCAAATTCCCCAAGTACTGTGTAGACCATATGTAGGGTTGTGAATTCACCACTTTACTCTTTAAGAACCAATTTGAATCCCTTCATCCTAGTGGGACTCCCAGGTGCCCATGACCACCAGAAAGGACCCTGAGGGATGCGAACAGTGGAGGATGGGTTCTGAGAATTCCACAACCCAGAGGGACTGTTCTTCAAAACAGACCACTGAGTTTTGCTGCTGTGAGATCTCTCTCTAGATATGGAAACAGGGCTGGATGTGGTGGCTCACGCCTGTAATCCCAGCACTCTGGGAGGCTGAGACAGGAGTAGCACTTGAAGCAAGGAGTTTGAGACCAACCTGGGCAACATAGCAAGACTTTGACACTATCAAAAACATAAAATTAAATGTAAATTAAAACTTTTTTTTTTTTAAAAAAAGAAACAGCGTTCAGGATGCAAGAACTGTTGGATTTCTTGTTTGTTTTTTTAAATAGACTTTCCCCAGTGCATTTTGTAGATTTAGCTTTTTACTTTTCTTTTAATTGGTGGGCAGCTATTTGAGCCACTGGCAGAATCTGAGTTGGCTTCCGTTAGCTATTACTGATGTTTGGCAGATAAATTGGGCTTTATCTGCAACTCTTGGGAAGAATTAACTGTACATGTACTGATGGTTACTAGGTTTTTTTGTTTTTGTTTTTTGTTTTTGGGGCTTTTTGTGTGTGTGTGACGG
>CAUYLG010020208.1:0-18283 GCA_963573385.1 Cacajao melanocephalus | reverse complement strand
CAGGATTTTCAGCTGTCCTGGCGCCACTGCACTCCAGCCTGGGCAACAGAGCGAGACCCTGTCTCTTAAAAAAGAAAAAGAAGGCGGAGGTTGCAGTGAGCCGAGGTCGCGCCACTGCACTCCAGCCTGGCGCCTGGTGACGGAGTGAGACTCTGTCTCAAAAAAAAAAAAAAAGGCCAGGCACAGTGGCTCACGCCTGTAATCCCAACACTTTGGGAAGCAGAGGCAGGTGAATCTCCTGAGGTCAAGAGTTCGAAACCAGCCTGGCCAACATGGTGAAACCTTGTCTCTACTAAAAATACAAAAATGAGCCGGGCGTGGTGGCGGGTACCTAATCCCAGCCACTCGGGAGGCTGAGGCAGGAGAATGGCTTGAACCCAGCAGGTGGAGGTTGCAGTGAGCCGAGATCGCGTCATTGCACTCCAGCCTGGGTAATAGAGCGAGACTTCATCTCAACAACAACAACAACAACAACAAAACAACAACGGAAAAAATGAAGGTTTGTCAAAGTCAGGGGAGTTATATAACCGTTAATAAAGATAATCCAAGATGGTTACCAAGACTTTTGAAGACACCAAAGATCTTGAGCACTTTCTAAATACCTGGCAATACACTAAGCTCTCTCACCTTTTCCTTGGCAAAAAAATGATCAAAGGCAGAATGTTTTGATCATGAGAAAATTACATTTAATTTGAATATAATTTATTTACAAAATAAAGAATAATGTATATGTCATCACCATTATTGGATTTGCTAGTTATCTTAGATGTTGTTTTAAAAAATAACACTGATGTTTTTTAAGAAAATCTTATTTTGAAATTTTCCAAAGTAATCCGTGCCATACATAGACCATTCCTGGAAGATACCACGAGAAATATGTAATGGTGATTGCCCCTGAAGGTCTATTTTCCCCTCTGTCCTGTGTGTGGGTTTTGTTTTGTTTTACTGTGGGCATAAACTAATTTTTCAGTTAACCTTTGGAAACTTAAGTGACTCTCCAAAAGTCACAAAGCCAGTAACTGGTTGAGCCCAAATTTAAACTCAGCCTGTCTGATAACTGTTCTGTTCTTAGAAAAGATTACAGTGATGGTCTCACAAAATCTCGCCTCCTTCCCTCAAACAGAGAATTCCAGGCAGGATGAACCTGTGCTCTGACCCCTGACATTTATTATGTTCTTATTATTAGAAGCTCAAATGCAAAGAGCTCTATTAGCTTTTAATGTTATGAAAAAAATCAGCCCTTCATTAGGATCCCCAGTCCACTTCTTGATGGGGCTAGTAGCCTTTCCTTGATGATAGGGTGTTTCTAGAAAGATATATCTGGTCTAAGTGGCCTAGTACTCCTCCTTCTCTCCACCACCTCCCAGACATGGAGGAGTAGCTGCCTTTTAGTGATCATGTACCCTGAATATATGTATATTTAAAAGAATTTTATACACATATATTTAGTGCCAATCTGTAAATTTAGTAGCACTAACATTTCTCTTCATTTTCGATGAAAAATACAGAGTTTATAATATTTTCTTCCCACTTCTCCATGGATGGTCTAGTGATGCCTCTCACTTTGGAAGCACTGGTTTTATAACATTAGGCAATGTATTCCCAACCTGGCTAGTTACAGAAATAACCTGTGGATGCTAATTAAAATGCAAATCCCACTGTCACATGCATTATTCCATTTGATCATAATGGAGAGTATGCTCTGTCCCATTTGCCATAGTCCTCACCTATCCCTATTGTGTTTTATTGGGTCCAACTCAACCATTTAAGGTATTTGCCAGCTCTTGTATGCATTTAGGTTTTGTTTCTTTGTTTTCTAGCTCATGAAATCAGGTACAAAATCAGAGAGGGGTTTGGCATATAAACCTTAAACGGAAATAAAGAACTTTTGTTGGTTGGTAAGAACATACCTTGGGTTAGCTGGGTGCAGTGGCTCACACCTGTAATCCCAGGACTTTGGGAGGCCAAGGAGGGTGGATCACTTGAGGTCAGGAGTTTGAAACCAGCCTGGCCAACATGGTAAAACCCTGTCCCTACTAAAAATACAAAATTAGCCAGGTGTGGTGGCATGTGCCTGAAGTCCCAGCTATTCGGGAGGCTGAGGCAGGAGAATCATTTGAACCTGGGAGGCGGAATTTGCAGTGGCCTGAGCTCTCACCACTGCACTCCAGCCTAGGCAAATGACTCCATCTCAAAAAAATAAAAATAAACAAATAAGAACATACCTTGGGTTGATCCACTTAGGAACCTGAAGTAACAATAATAACATCTGCCACTTATAGAGCAATTGCTATGTGCCAGGCACTCTACTAGACACTTAATACATTTTAGAAAATCAGATGGGTGTAGATCGAGGCAGGAGCAGAAACTGAAAAGAAACAAGTAAGCATAAGAAAAAAAATGGAAGGGGTGGAAACAGTACAATAACATGAGTAATTTGGTGGGGCTATTATGAACTGAGAAATGAAGTTTGAAAAGTACCTTGGGACCAAATAATGTAGACTCTTGAGGGATGTGGTAAGGAATGCTATGGGTGCTGAGAAGCCATCAGAAGTCCTTGAGAGCCTCCAGAAAAAGGCTCTTAAAAATGCAGCACAATCTCCAGGGACAGAAGATACTGCTAGAAATCTGCTAGAAAAAAAAAAAAAGTCATGTATAGAGGAATTACGTGGGAAAGATACCAAATCATATTTATTCCTCAAAATGGAGGTGGCTTGTTGGGAAGGTGGAAGCTCATTTGGCCAGAGTGGAAATGGAACTGGGAGATAAATTGATGATCAAATGTAAACACTTGGTGCCTAATCTAGCTTGAGACCAAGTCATCCCCAATTGAAATACCCTGGTAATTAATATTCATTTGTCTTTTCCTGATGTTCCTCAGATGCTCCAAAGATTCAGGTTTACTCACGTCATCCGGCAGAGAATGGAAAGCCAAATTTCCTGAATTGCTATGTGTCTGGGTTTCATCCATCCGACATTGAAGTTGACTTACTGAAGAATGGAAAGAAAATTGAAAAAGTGGAGCATTCAGACTTGTCTTTCAGCAAAGACTGGTCTTTCTATCTCTTGTACTACACCGAGTTTACCCCCAATGACAAAGATGAGTATGCTTGCCGTGTGAGCCATGTGACTTTCCCAGCACCCAAGACAGTAAAGTGGGGTAAGTTTTCCATTCTTTTGTAGGCTGCTGAAAGTTGTGTATGAGTAGTCATGTCATAAAGCTGCTTTGATATAAAAAAAAATTCGTCTATGACCATACTGCCCTGAATGAGTCCCATCCCATCTGATTAAAAAAAAAATGTGTATATTGGGATTGTCAGGGAATGTGCTTAAATATCAAATTAGTGACACCTGCTGAGAGACTGCTGCACAGCATGGTTTCTGAACCAGCAGTTTCCCTGCAGTTGAGCAGGGAGCAGCAGCAGCAGTTGCATGAATACATACGCACTCCTAACACTTCTTACCTACTGACTTCCTCTAGCTTTCGTGGCAGCTTCAGATATATTTAGCACTAATGAACATCTCAGGAAGGTATAGGCCTTTGTTTGTAAGTCCTGCTATCCTAGCATCCTATAATCCTGGACTCTTCCAGTACTCTCTGGCTGGATTGGTATCTGAGGCTAGTAGGCAGGGCTTTTTCCTGCTGGGTAGCTCCAAACAAGGTATTCATGGATAGGAACAGCAGCCTATTTTGCCAGCCTTATTTCTAATAGTTTTAGACATGTTAGTACATGGTATTTTTTGTTTTGTTTTGTTTTAACACAATGTAAACAAATAGTACATGGTATTTTAAAAGTAAAACAATGTCTTCCTTTTTCTTTCTCCACTGTCTTTTTCATAGATCGAAACATGTAACCAGCATCATGACGGTAAGTTCTTGACCTTAATTAAATATTTTTTGTTTCACTGGGGACTATTTATAGACAGCCCTAACATGATAACCCTCACTATGTGGAGAACATTGACAGAGGAGCATTTTAGCAGGCAAAGAGGAATCCTTTAAGGTCACAGTCCCTTCTCCTGTGGAGTGGCATGAAAAAGGTATGTGGCCCCAGGTGTGGCCACATTACTGACTCTACAGAGAGGGCAAAGGAACTGCTAGTGTGGTATCGCAGGATAGAGGCAGGTGGTTACCCACATTACCTGCAAGGCTTTCATCTTTCTTCTGCCATTTCCACATTCGACATCTCTGCTGAGAAGAGGGCTTTCAGAAATGAACCACTCTATTCTTTTGTATAATAGCTATTTTATTCTGCAGACAGACGAGAGAAGTTATACAGTTCTGCAGATGTCCCATTCCTGTATGGGGACTGTGTTTGCCTGTTAGAGGCTCCCAGGCCACTAGAGGAGATAAAAGGAAACAGATTGTTATAACTTGATATAATGATACTATAATAGATGTAACTACAAGGAGATCTAGAAGCAAGAGAGAGGGAGGAACTTGGACTTCTCTGCATCTTTAGTTGGAGTCCAGAGGTATAAGATCCAGCTTTTCATGAAATTCTACTGCCCAGGGTACCTTGATGCTGAAAACCCATTCAAATATCCTGTTATATTCCAGAACAGGGAATTGATTTGGGAGAGCATCAGGAAGGTGGATGATCTGCCCAGTCACACTGTTACTAAATTGTAGAGCCAGGACCTGAACTCTAATATAGTCATGTGTACTTAATGATGGGATCATGTTCTGAGAAATGGTTACACAAACCTAGGTGTTGTAGCCTACTACACACATAGGCTATATGGTATAACCTATTGCTCCTAGGCTACAAACCTGTACAGCCCGTTTCTGTACTGAATACTATGGGCAGTTGTAACACAATGGTTAAGTATTTGTCTATCTAAACATAGAAAAGGTATAGTAAAAATATGCTATTGTAATTGTATGAGACCACTGTCAGTTATATAGTCCATCATTAACCAAAACACCATATCAGCATTTTTTCTTCTAAGATTTTGGGAGCACCAGTGGGATACACTAACTGGATATACTGTTTGTAATGGGTTTGGAGAACTGTCTGCAGTTACTTATTTTAAAAAGGTAATCTACACAGTAGAAGTTAGACAAGTTTGGTGCCAAGATCTGCAATCCAAATAAAATAAATTAATTTGCTAACCTTTTTCTTTTCTTTTCAGGTTTGAAGATGCTACATTTGGATTGGATGAATTCCAGATTCTCCTTGCTTACTTTTTAATATTGCTATGCTTATTCACTTTATGCACAAAATTTAGGGTTATAATAATGTTAACATAGACATCATCTTCTTTATAATTCTACTTGGAGTGCTGCTCCATGTTTGAGGTATGTGGGCAGGTAGCTCTAGGAGGGAGCAGAGAATTCTCATAACCAACATCAATATCTTGGTCACATCTGAACTCTTCAATCTCTTACACTCAAAGCTTGATAAGACAGTTATGCAGGTTTAAGCTAATTTCTAATTTACATACTTAGAATTTGGGGGAAATTTTTAGAAATATAATTGATAGGATTATTGGAAATTTATTATAACGGACGAAACATTTTGTCATATAAGGAATATTTACTTCCTATACATTTGATAAAGTATAGTTGTGGTTAATTGGTTTATGTTTGTTCCAGAAATTAAATAAACCATAAAACTTGACATGTTGTCTCTTATATCTTACTCCCACCATTACACCTTTATTTTTAAACAGGGAAACAGTCTTCAAGTGCCACTTGGTAAAAAGTGTGAACCACTTGTATACAGAGTTTGGCTTATAGTGTAAGGGGCCTCAATGATCTGCATTTTCCAGATGAGAAATCTGATGTTCAATGAAGTTAAATGACATAGTTGGGGTGAGAGCTGTCTAGTGGGAGGCCAGCCTTCTATATTTTAGTCAGAGCTCTTTCCTGTGGGCCAAGTCATGAGGAGTATGCAGACACTAAGAGGTAGCAAAAGTATCTGAAGGATTTAATATTTTAGCAAGGAATAGATATATAGTCATCCCTTGGTATTCATGGGGGATTGGTTCCTGGACCCTCCCTTGTACACCAGAATCCATGGATAGTTAAGTCCCTTCTATAAAATGGTATAATATTTGCATATAACCTATGCATATCCTCCTGTATGCTTTAAATCATTCTAGATTACTTATAATACCTAATATAACATAAATGCTATGTAAATAGTTGTTATACTATATTATTCAAGGAATAATGACAGGAAAAAAAAGTCTGTACATGTTCAATAAAGACAACCATCCCCTTTTTTCCCCCAATATTTTTGATCCATGGTTTGCTGAATCCACAGATGTGGAGCCCCTGGATACAAAGGGCCAGCTATATTTTGAATGACAAATAACATTTAAAATTTTCAAGGCATAGTTTTATACATGATGGCCAGCTTTGTACATTTGTTTATTTGACCAAAAATCTGAGTTAGCCAGTTCTAAGTACTGACAGGATAAATAAAACACAACACTGCTCCCAATCTTCTCAGTTTAGCAAAGGGATAGATAGGCACTCAAATAATTAAAATAGGTCCTGATAATATAGCATAGGTAAGCGTGCAAAGAACTTGGCAATAGGAAATTTTGTTCATGCTGGGCGAGGTGTCTCATGTCTGTAATCACAGCACTTTCGGAGGCTGTGGTGGGATGATCACATGAGCCCAGGAGTCTGACACCAGCCTGGGCAACATAGTGAGACCCTGTCTCAATTCAAAAAATTGAATTAAAAAAACAAAAAAATTTTTCAAAATAGAAATTTTGTTGTTCAAGGAACAACAACAAAAAACTAGGGAGGTGTTAGGGAAGGCATTTGCCTGAGCTGAGAGTAGGTGGGTAGTGGTTCTCTCGACTGGCGGGTGGGGCCTGGGTTTCCAGGCTTGGGAGCCAGGAAGGACAGCCTTGTGGCAGGTTTGGGTAATTCCAAACAGTCGAGCAAGGGTATCTGGGGGAAGTCTTTTAGGAACTCGGCTGAACAAATTGGAGGGTGATACTCTGAAAGAAAAACAAAAGTTTTAAAATTTCTACTCTTACGCAGAATGCTTCTGTAACCAGATATGTAGGGGTTTTCCCCCACACTCTATTAGAAGAAAAACTTTAGACAGATTAACAGAGTTTAACTGAGCAAAAATGATTCTAGGACCAGGCAGCTGCAGGAACCAGAATAGATTCAAAGCGACTCTGGGAGTGCCACATGGTTGGATAACATTTAGAAACAGAAAAAGGAAAGTGACGTATAGAAAATGGAAGTCAGAGGCAGAAACAGCCAGATTGGTTGCAGCTCAGCATTTGCCTCATTTAAACAAGGTTTGAAGAGTTGGCCACCTGTGATTGACTGAGAATCTGTGGTATAAAAGTTACAGTCTATTTACACATTCAGTTAGGTTGACTTCCTGGCCTCAAGCAATCCTCCCGCCTCAGGCTCCCAAGTAGCTGGGACTACAGGTACATGTCACCATGCCTGGCTAATTTTGTTTTTTTAATTTTTAGTAGAGATGAACTCCTGGCCTTGAGCAATCCTTTCGCCTCAGCTCCCAAAGTGCTGGGATTACAGGTGTGGGCCACTGCGCCCAGCAAAGGCAACTTTAGGCTAAACCGTTTTTTGAGACAGAGTTTCTCTCTTGTTGACCAGGCTGGAGTGCAGTGGCACCATCTTGGCTCATTGCAACCTTTGCCTCCAGGGTTCAAGTGATTCTCATGCCTCAGCCTCCCAAGAAGCTGTGATTACAGGCATGTGCCACCACGCTCGGCTAATTTTGTATTTTTAGTAGAGACGGAGTTTCACCATATTGGCCAGGCTAGTCTCAAACTCCTTGTCTCAAGTGATCCTCTGGCCCCAGTCTCCCAGAGTGTTGGGATTACAGGCATGAGTCACTGTGCCCAGCCTAGGCTAAATTTAATTTAACAACACCAATCTCCAGTGGACACAAACTGGGTATCCTATAATTCAATTTGATTCTGATGGGATCTACCTGGACATAGCGTCAGATCCCACTGGTTTAGGGTTCAGTCTCACAAGACTGCCCTCCACTTCAGATGCTAATCGCACATAGTAGGTTGTCACCTATATGTCTGACTGACCAACTGGAAACTAGGACTCCCATGACTCCCTCTTTGACTTTTATTAATTTGCTAGGACAGTTCACAGGACTCAGGGAAACACATTTACCAATCTATTATAAAAGATATTAAAGGCTACAGATGAATAGCTAGATGACGAGATAAATAGGGCTATACGTAGGCGGTTGTGGAGGTGTGTGTCCATGCCCTCTCTAGGTGTATGCCACTCTCCCAGCACCTCCACATATTCAGCAGACGGGAAGCTCATCAAATTTTGATGTTCAAGAGTTTTTATAGCGCTTGATCTCCAGCTCCTTACCCAGACTCCCACCCAGGCCAACTAAATCATAATCTCTAGGTATGGAGCCCAGGTATAGCGTTATTTTTTTAAAAATCTCTAGTTTTAATGTACATCAAACATTGAGAGACCCATTGAGTTAAATCATAAAGAACTCTGTCTCCATTCCATTTCATTCAATAGAGCTATTTTATGAGGGGCTGCTCTGCTGGCTGATAGTACCAGGTAACAGTATGTCAAAGTCAAATGAAATATAAAGGTGAATCTCTGAAATTAAAATGTTTTATTTGAGAGGAAAGAACTGGAATTCAGGGCATACAGACAGACTGGCTGGTCTTTGGCATGTCTGAAGTACAAAAGGTTTTATAAAATGGAGAAATGTTATATATTTCTCTGAGAAATTTCACTGGTACTAGTAAGGTTTAGAGGAGCTGGCAGGTTCTAACTGGTAAATGATGGCAATGAACAGAACTAGTTTTAGAGTTGTAGCAGGTTATTTCAATAGGCATTAGTTAAAACTGGTTTCAGGTGATAACAGGCGATTTCAGCTGCCAGGCTTGCAGAAAATTGCATTATTGGAGCAATGTTTTGTACCCTGAGTGCTTCTCCATGGCTTCTTGACTCTGTTTTAATTGAGTAAGACAAAAATGACCCAGTTTGTATGATCAATTTTCACAGTTCCTTTGGAGCATGCCTTAGTTCCTCTTTTCAGAAGAAGAGAGCAAGCAAAGAGGAGGAATACTGGAAGCTAAATCAAGTTTATTAAATGTAATTGTGCAATGCAAATTAAACTGAAAAGTCCCAACGTCAGTAATAAAGAACTAGATCTTACAAACTAACATGGAAGAATACCCATACTATATTGCTGAAATAAAATTAGTTTCTAGAAAATATGTATAAGAAGCTACTTTAAAAAAAACAAACTAGGTGGGGGTGGTGGCTCACACCTGTAATCCCAGCATTTTTGGAGGTTGAGGTGAGAGGATTGCTTGAGCTAAGAAGTTTGAGATAAGCCTGGGCAACATAGTAGGACCCAGTCTCAAAATAAAAAATTAGCCTGGCACAGTGGTGCTACTTGGGAGGGCAAGGTGGAAGGATTGCTTCAGCTCATCATGTCAAGGCTGCAGTGAGCTGTGATTGCCACCACTACACTCAGCCTGGGTGACAGAGTGAAACCCTGTCTCAAAAAGAAAAAAACAAAAACAGAACCCCCATATATAAACACATGCATTATATATTTGCATCACACAAGAAGCAAATATGAAAGGCTATATCCGAATTGTTGTCCCAAGGCATGGGAGGGGAGTAAATAAAGAAGAGAAAGGTGACCATTCTGTGGAAAATCAATTTGTTAAAAACCATTTCAGTTGGCATTTTTCTGAAGCCCTATATATGGAGACAGGAGAGGAATTTTGGGGTAGATTGGGAGTGGAGGGGTAGGAGCGGAGGTGGGACAGACTCAGATCCTAAGCAGTGGTGTTTCCCTCCCACTGCTAAAGATGGCCAATAGTGGGAATGGTGTTGTGTCCTTCTAAGGACTGAAAGATGTGGCACCTGAGCCAATTGTCACCTATGTGGCCTGGCCAAATAGAAGAAGAATGGAGTCCATAATACTCCTCTAACTCCCCCAGACCAGAAGGCTAGTCTCACCCCAGACCGTGTTGGTGAAAGGGATGATGGATCCTGGCTGTCAGCTTGAGGTAAACTGATCACTGGAAGAACAATTTGGCTAACTGATATATTAAAAAGTAGTGTTTTGAACAAGCCCATTCAAAAGTGGGCAAAGGATATGAACAGAGTCTTCACAAAAGAAGACATACATGAGGCCAACAAATGTGGTAATTCTATACAATAGTTATAGAAAAGAACAGGATTTCTATATCTCACAGTGGTTAGACTTATAACACATGATTGTTCATTTAAAAAGCAAGTTACAGAACAATAGGTACAGTATAATACATTTATATGTATTTCAAAACACTGTGTTGGTTTTCAGAATAAGGAACTAAAGGAACATTATCTGTGAGAATTTTACTTTAAAGAAACTTGACATTTAAATAGGAAGGGAGGAAGTCAGACTATCTTTGTTTGCAGCTGACATGATCCTGTACCTAGAAAACCCCATCGTCTCAGCCCAAAAGATTCTTAAGCTGATAAGCAACTTCAGCAAAGTCTCAGTAAACAAAATCAATGTGCAAAAATCACAAGCATTCCTATATAACAATAATAGACAAACAGAGCCAAATCATGAGTGAACTCCCATTCACAATTGCTACAAAGAGAATAAAACACCTAGGAATACAACTCACAAGAGATACAAAGGACCTCTTCAAGGAGAGCTACAAACCACTGATCAAGGCACTAAGAGAGGACACAAACAAATGGAAAAGCATTCCATGCTTATGGATAGGAAGAATCAATATAATGAAAATGGCCATACTGTCCAAAGTAATTTATACCTTCAATGGTATCCCCATGAAGCTATCATTGACTTTCTTCACAGAGTTAGAAAAAAACTATTTTAAATTTGATATGGAACCAAAAAAGAGCCCATATAGCCAAGACAACCCCAAGCAAAAAGATCATTCTTAATGAAATCTTTCCAGGAACATATTGTGCAAGAAAATGTTGTTCTTGGGTAACAATCCTCATAGACAGGCACTTTTCTTGCTATCTAGTAACAGTATCTTGCTTCCATTTCTATTCATTTCCTATCATTCTTTTTCATTCTAGGTAGAAAATAGCTGACCTCTATCCTTACACATTTAAAATCCATAATTAAGTTAACCTTCAGGGATTCTACTGGTGAACACTGAGACAAACCCTGTAATTCTAATGTACAGAAATTCTGAAGTATCAATTTAGATAAGAGATTTGATAGTAGTAATTGATATAATTTTCAATCTCAGTAACTATTATTAAGAGAGAATATGCTTACAAGAGTTGCTGTTAATTTCAACTCTATCCCAAAAGAGGGAAAAATGATTTTGTGGTAATGGGAGGCTATTAACTAAGAGTGCAATTTTGAGGTCCATTGAAGATGGTAATTCTGAAAGAGTACAGAAAAGCTGTGTCATTCATTTTCTAGTCAGCTGTCCATCTAGAGACAGATCATAGGATTAAAACTTAGAATTTTTAACAGCTCTTATATAATTACTACAAAGTGATTCAAATATTCATTTTTCTCATGTGTAGCTTTTAATGAGCAAGGCTAATTTAACTCTAAAATAATTTTTCTAATGAGAAAGAGATTTAACAAAATATCTGATTCTACAGGCTTATGAAAAAGTTATTTGAAAATTCAACAGAGAAAAATGTGTTTACCAAATCAATACAATAACGAGAAAGGATAGCCACAACAAAGAAATGTAACTATTGCACAGTTCCTTAAGATTAATAATTTAAATAGAGCCATTTTCATTGGAACAATTTCTTAAAAGCTCAATTCATTTTTGTTGTTGTTGTTCCTGAGAGTTCAGCTATCAACAGATAAAAGTCCATCTTAAATAAGCAATCCTTTTACCATGCTATATGCTTAATAAACAAAGAAAACACCTCTCATGGAATAGATTAAACAACACACACACACACACACACACACACACACACACACACACACACACACAGCTCTAGATATAATCTGGCCTAATCATGTACCCTGAAGCTGATTTAATGTATTCTAGGAAAGCAGTAGTGGTTTTACATTTACATGCAGCACAACAAAATGTTGTATAGTTTTATGAAAATATAAGATAATATAACAAGGCTATATTATAAAGATCATAAAGTAAAAATATTTAAATGTTTAAAATGTGCAAAGCATTGAAAATATTTATCCAGAAAGTACTAGAAACATCTACTGATATAACTGTTTCTTCACAGTTAAATACAGGCATACTTGTTTTATTGTGTTTTACTTTATCATGCTTGAAAGATAGTGCATTTTTTTTTTCCAAATTGAAAGTTTGTGACAATTCTGCATTAAGCAATTGATCAGCACCATATTTTCAAGAGCAGGTGCTCACACCCTGTCTCTGAGACTTTTTGGTAATTCTCTCAGTATTTCAAACTTTGCATTATTATTAAATTTGATATGGTTATCTGTGATCAGTAATTTTTGATGTTACTATTATAACTGTTTTGGGCAACCACAAACTGTGCCCCTAAGACAGTGAACTTCATCAGTAAGTGTTTGTTCTGATGGCATCCCTGACTGGCCATACCCCCATCTCTCTTCCTCCTCTTAGGCTTCCATATTCTGTGAGACAAATAATATCAAAATTAGGCCAAATCATAATCCTACAATGGCCTCTAAGTGTTCAGATTAAAGAAAGAGTCACTCTCTTACATTAAATCAAAAGCCAAAAATGATTAAGCTTAGTGAGGAAGGTAAAAGCAAGATAGGCTAAAACAGAAGCCTATTGCAACAAACAATTCAGTGGCAAATGTGAAGAGATAGTTCCTGAAAAAATTCAAAAGTACTAGGCTAATGGACACACAAATGATAAGAAAGCAAAAAAGTCTTACTGACGTTATGGAGAAATGTTTGATTGGTCTGGATAGAAGACAAAGCCAACCACAATACTCCTTAAGCCAAAACCTAAGCCAGACAAAGACATAACACTCCGCAGTTCTATGAAGGCTGACAGAGGTGAGGAAGCTGCAGAAGAAGTGCTTGATGGTAGCAGGGGTTAGTTCAGGAGGCTTAAGGGAAGACATCATATTTATAATATGAAAATGCAAGGTGAAGCAGCAAGTGCTGATGTAGAAGCTGCAGCATGTTATCCAGAAGATCTAGCTAAGATCATTGATGAAAGTGACTACACTAAAAAATAGAATTTAAAATAGATGAAACAGTTTTCTATTGCAAGAAGATGCCATCTAGACTTTCATAGCTAGAAAGGAGATGTAAAGGGCAGGCTTCAAACTTCAAAGGACCTGTTGAATCTCTTGTTAGGGGCTAATACAGCTAGTAACATAAGTTCAAGCTGTTGTTCATTTATCATTAAAAAAAATCCTAGAATCTTTAAAAATTATGCTAAATCAACTCTGCCTCTGTTCTATCCATGGGAAAACAAAGCCTGGTTGACAGGACATCTGTTTACAGCACAGTTTATTGAATATTTCAGGCCCACTGTTGAGATATAGTGCTGAGAAGAAATAAAAAAGGTTCCCTTCAAACTAGTCATCCTCATGGGCAATGTACCTAGTCACCCAAGAACTCTGATGGAGATATACAAAGATACTTATGTTGTTTTCATGCTGGCTGACCCAAAATCCATTCTGAAGCCCGTGAATCAAGGAGAAATTTCAACTTTCAAGTCTGAATACTTAGGAAACACATATTGTTAAGGTTACAGCTGGTATAAACTATGATTGTTCTGATGGATCTGGGAAAAGTCAACTGAAAAATCTTCTGAAAAGAATTCATCATGCTGACACGATTAAGAATATTTGTGAGCATGGGAGAAAGTGAAAATATCAACTATTAATAGAGTTTGAAAGATGTTGCTTCCAACCCTCCTGGATGACTTTGATGGGTTCAAGACTTCAGTGAAGGAAGTCACAGCAGATATGGTGGAGATAGAGAGCTAGAATTAGAAATGGAGCCTGAAGAAGCAAACAAATTGCTGCAATCTGATGATAAAACTCTAACAGACGGGAAATTGCTCTTTATGGAAGAGCAAATAAAGTGGTTTATGGTGGTAGAATTTACTCCTGCTGAAGATGCTTGAAAAATGTTGAAATGATAACCAAATATTTAGAATATTACATAAACTTAATTTACATCAAGCAATGGCAGGGTTTGAGAGGATTGACTCCATTTTTGATAGATGTTCTGCTATAGGTAAATGCTAACAGCATCACATGCTGTTAGCCTTACAGCATCACTTGTTACACAGAGATCTTTCATGAAAGGAAGTGTTAATTAACAAAGTATTTCACTGTTCCCTTATTTAATAAATTGTCACAGCAAACCCAACCTTCGGCAATCAACATTCTGATCAGAAAGCAGCCATCAACATCGTGACAAGACTCTCCACCAGGAAAAAAAAAGTTACTACTTGCTTAAAGCTCAAATTATTCCCAGAACTTTTTAGTTAATTAAGTATTTTTCAGTTAAGTATATAGATTTTTTATGCATCATTCTTTTGCACACTTAATAAGACTATAGTGCCAACATCACTTTTATATGTACTGGAAAACCAAAAATTTGTGTGACTGGCTTTAAAGTGATATTTAATTTATTGAGGTGCTCTTGGAACTAAACCTGCAATATCTCCAAGCTATATCTGTATCCAGCTAAAAATATTCATATTAATTCATGATACTAGGCTTGGACAGAGTATAGTGAACTAATAAACAAAGTCTTGAATATTTAAATATAAGCTGGATATATAATATCAATGAAGAGGCTTGGTAGTCTTTTTCTTAAACCTAAAATTACTGATTTCTTCTGTGTATTCCATGATAAGAAAATCATGGACCTAACAGACAGCATCCCTATTTAGGACATCAAACAATGATACAGACAATGCAAAATACAGTATTATTCCAACAAACCTATTAGAAAACTATTTCTTCTTTCAACATTTGCCCACATATTGAAAAGTTGTGTAATTTCCTCAGGATGTGATCACTTAAAAAAATTAACTTTTGAAGGTCTTGACCTTTACAGATGCATTTATTGGCAATAACTTAAATAATTTATTTAAAATGTGGTTATAGTTTGAAATCCATAATTTTAAATGTTTGAATATATATAAAGAAAAAGAAAAACTTTAAAACTCAATTCAATAAATTTATTACTGACAACTTTTTAAGTGTAAACTTAATGTTTTCTGTATTTCATTTTATATTCTTAAGAATTAGCACAAAGGTGAGTTTTATAATAATTATTAAAGAAAAATAACTATCTCAAGCATCTGTATACTAATAAGTAAATATTAGTAATGCTAATTGTTGCTTTCTCTTTATGTTATTGTTATTTTGTTATGCTGTGTTTTCAAGTTGTGTTAGTCACACACGTTTATATTTCATTCAGAATTTAAGTTTAATTTGAGAGAGTATACAAAAAACATGTCTGTTCAAAGTTAGTGGTTTAGCCAGTAGATCACCTGGCTGTGTGTCAAGTAAACGGAAATTGCTTTCTTTTTTTTTAATTTTGGAGTGCAGAGCACGTCTTTAAGGAGAAGTTTAAATAGCATAAACTATATACTATGTCGTATGTATAAAATGTTCCTTCACATTAAATATGTGGAGTTATGAGTTGGCTGAGGAACAAAAACATGTCAAGATCAAGTAAAGCAGAAATTACACGTTAGTCTGTCATTTACTCAAAAACTTCAATCTACCTATTATGGACTGAACTGCCTGCCTCCTCACTCTGTCCATTCATATATTGAAAACCTGACTTTCAGTGTGAATGAATTTGGAGACAGCATCTTTAAGGAGATCCTTAAGGTTGAACGAGGTAATAAGAATGGGCCCTAATCCAATAGGACTGGTATCCTTTAACCAGAGGAAGACCCCAGAACTCTGTGTGCCCACAGAAGAAAGGGCATGTGAGGAGGCCACGTACAAGTTCAGGAAAGGGTCCTATACAGAAAGCAACCCTGCAGGCACTATGATATTGAATCTCCATCCTCCAGAACTGAAAACATAAATCTCTGTGATTTTAACCGTCTTGTCTATGGTATTCATTATGGTATTCAAGGAGACCACACACTATACAAAATAAGTTTAATCTAATCTGAGCTTTTATCTAAGGTAAAACACATAAAATTTAGGGTAAAACTGCACAAGTTGTAATGAAATTGACATCCCTGTCAAGTTGCAAATAGCTAGTTCTTCTAAAACAATTTCAAAGCAATGTAATTACATTAAAATAGATATAGACAAAGTGGTTTAATTACCAACTACTCAGCTATGCAAATGTTTGTGGATGTGATGGCTAAATCATTCTTTCAAACAATTTTTTTTAATGTCTAAACAGCATCAATGAGGATACTTAAGTTAATGCAGTACAGTATTACATGTTATTCTAAAACATGCATTTCATTTAGTTTATGTAAACTGAATTAGTGAATAAAATATAGCAACCTTTCAGCAAACAAGGGTGTGTAAAAAAGGTTTTCAATTTTCCTAACAGTATCATAATTTGGAAAGGATGATGATCATTTTCATAGATTTTTATGTTTTGGAATTGGTACACAAACACAATCTGCAATTAATAAATAAGAGGCATTTTATTCAAACAGTATGTAAAGGCCAGTTGCTTGCCAATATAAAAATAATTAAACAAAATCTTATGTTTAGTAACAAAACAAAAGATACAAGTAAATTTCATTTCTTTAGGAATTTATACTTGCATTGTAAAAATCTAGCTAACAGATAGCATTTATACCTGCCAGACTGAAAAGAAAATACTATATCCCATAGAATCAATGAAAGAATCAACACTGAAGAAAAATTTTAGCTCTCAATAACTATTAAATTACCAAATTTTCTTCCTAGATTTTTCCTAATATAATTGTTTTTATTCCCAAAAGTGTATTCATAGAAATAATCGTCTTTGGTATACAGCCACATTTCTATATAAGTAAATAGACATTCATCCACTCATCATTAATGAGCCATGATCCAATGGACCTTTAAGTAAATAACTACAAAATATATACACTATGATTTCTCTCTCCGTGTGTTTGTGTGTGTGTGTGTATATATATATATATATATATATATAGAGAGAGAGAGAGAGAGAGAGAGAGAGAGAGATATTTCAATATATTCTGAAATAGTAGATAGTTGCTAAAATAATACAATTTATTGATGTATACATGTGAACTTACCTCTAATATCATCTTTCTTCCTGTACTATATGTCTTTAAATTGGTCGTGTTTTTAGCAGGTAAGACCAATTTCTCTCTTTTCCAGTGAATTGATGCTGGTGGATTGGATTTCACATCACAACTTATATTGATAGGATTTCCTTCCCAAGAGTAATAAATTGTTTGGTTTGATATAAACTTGGGGGCATCTGTAATACAATATAAAAAAATAATTATAGACATTTTCTTAAATTAAATAATCATTTAAGTAGCATAAGCATTAGTAATTTTTACTTGAGTATAAAAAGAAGCCATACAATTCTAAGTTCATGTATTTAATACAGGGCATCAGAACTCACAAAAATATATGTCAGTTGAACCCATTTATCACATAATTTTAATAGCATTAACATACAAACACTCATAAATTGCCAGTTATTAAAGTATAAGACAAACAGAGTTAAATTTGCTCTTACTAATCTGACAAAAAAATATCTATTGAATATGTTAATGACTATCTACAAGTATAGAAACTATTTCTGGAACAAACTAAAGTGAGCATATAGGATAAAATCTAAAAAAATAAATGGTTCTTGCCTCACTATTTTGTTTAAGTCATATTCACTTTTTTGATAAATTATTTTGAAGACTCTGTTATGAAATCTAAGTTGGAATGGCAACAAAACAACTAAACAACATTTTCATCCCTAAAATATGTACATTTCCAATTTTTATTAAACCACAAATGTCATAAACTAATCGATAATTAATTTGAAAAGTAATCAGTTCTTATTCCTATGACTCACTATCAGTTTTTTCGGGTCTCTACTCTAGATCTTTATCACAAAAGTTAAGAGAAAACAATGTATAATTTTATTGAAAAACCTAAATGTGAAGACATAAAAACATTGTTTTCACTCTTGCTTCACCCTGGGACTAGGATCTAGATCAAATGCCAAATACCGTAACCTCTTTGAGTCTCAATTTCCTGTCTGTATAATTGTTTGAGAGGATTTTAAAATTATTTTTACATAAAAGCATAATTCTCAAGTAAGATGTAGCTAAAATGTTGCTCCTTTTTATACTGATTATTGCTGTTACCAACATTAACTACTTAAAAGTTAAT